>JAODPA010108614.1:0-19915 GCA_025585075.1 Nepenthes mirabilis
ACACTATAACTATATATATATTATATTAGATTGCATTAGGTTGTGTTAATTTTGACGAAGGGTATTTAGTTTGGTAGTAGATTTTTGTACCCTTCTGCCTCCTTTCGTAAAAAGCCACAAGAAATTGCGAAAAATCAGTAATTGGAGGACATTGAAAGGGAAAGCACTGAAGGCTTCTTTCTTATCGTCTGTTTATTGGGTCCGCAGCTAATAAGGTCGTAGTGTGTTAGAACTGAGACAAGACGACGAGTTTGAACAAACCAGGATCGCCAAACAGGGATTCGCATGTAACACACACACATATATGCATCAAGTTGACGAATTAGAAGTCCACAAGAACCATTAAAATTAGATCTTTCTTTATATTTTAAAAGAGGCGTAGGGCTGTTAAGGGATGGTTTTTTATACTTACTATTAGATAATCTTCTTTAGTTATTTTTAAGACCCTCCATATGAGATAATATTGTTGGGAAGGAATGCCGGTCGGTCAGTAAAACTAAGAGGATAAAAATAATGAATGCACGTGCATGCAACGAAGAGATAGGAAAAAATTGGAATACATAATTTTTACGTGGAAACCCTCTTCTGAATAAGATAGAAAAATTATGGGACACTTAATCTACAAAATCACACTTATTGCGTTTCGGATCCGGGGGTCCAATGCAACACAAGTGTTTGGGAGTGTAGGATGTGGAGAAGGAGAGATTGAAACCGAATTTTATGTGAAAAGTCTCCTCTTGAATGAGGAGGAAAAACTACAATACTCTAGGCCTTTACTTCACTATGGGTGGAAGGCTTACAATATAAAAGTTTTGGAAGTTTCTTCCTTTTTTCTTTCCTTAGTTTCTCTCCTTTAAAAGGCTCTCTCGTTTGGAAGCTTCTAAGCCCTTTCCTCTTCTTATTTTTTTTCCTAGAAAAAAGGAAAAGGGGGTCCTTTGAAAAGAGATTTTATTGCGTATTTATAGAAAAAATGTGTCGTTGGGGAGGGGACACGTGGCAGCCAGCGTATGGCCAGAAGGCTGTCCACCTGTCTTGTCGGTCATGTCCGGCGCGTTTGCCACCTGACACCTGTCGCCAGCCCTGTGAATGCAGCGCCTGCTCTGTGGATATGGCGTGTCAGGGATGCCAGCCCTACAAATACGGCTTGTCTGGAGCCGTTTGGATTCTTCATGATGGCGCGTACTTCTTGGTAATGGTGAAGCTGCTTAGTTGGCAATCACGGCCGTGTATGAGATTGTCCCTTTCCTTACGGGGCGTGCTTTGTCCCTTTGTGAGTTCGCGGACTCATTGGAGGAGACAGCTCTCGGACATTAACTGCTTTCTCAGTGGTTTGGAGGATCTTTGTTTCCTTGTGAGGGGTTCTTGGGTCTTTTCTGACTTCTTGGACTAATCTGAAATCTGAAGGAACGTCTGAGGTCCTCGGGCTTCTTGGTCACTGCGAGCCAACTGTATCGACATACTCGGTCATCTTGGCTTATTGTACGGAGACGTCAAGGCTGACCTCGTCTGTTAGAAGGTCCTCTGGTCCTTCTCCTAGTCCTCGTATTTGTGGGGATAGGGTTCTCGGACGGTTCTTGGGTTTCCTTGATGATGTCAGCCCCTCGCGGTGTCCTCGAGCTCCTTTTGGTAGAAATGGACTTCTCGGACTTTTCTCATCACTTAGGCTTATGGGACCCTAGCCCACGTTCTCGGGTTCGTTAGGTCAATTTAGCTTAAGGGATTAAATTGGGCTTTTGGGCCTCTTGGGCTAGTCTGTCCTCTCGATCCGTAGTCGCCACTTTTGGTGTCTCCTTTGGTCCGTGGATATATCTCTGAGTTTTTTACTTAGGCCCTTTCTTTGAGCCGTATTTTATGGGCCCTTGTACTGGTACCTCACATAGCCCCCCATGCCAAAGGGTTTGAGGTCCTCGACCATTTGGCATGAAGTCGCTGTTCTTCTTGGGAGGTTGATCTCTTCCTGCTATGGTTTGTCAGTGCGCGCGTTGTGGCTTGAAAAGGACGTTCCTCAGGAGGCAAGAGTATGACCGTCCGCGTTCGGGCTTAGGCCTTTTACAGCGGTAGTCCGAGTGCGTGTGTGTCCTCGGAGTAAATGTGGTGCTAGGCTTGATGGAGAATTGTCCCAGAACTTCCTCTAACTTCGAGACCTTTCCAGCGCCGTCGTTTGAGTTTCTGTAGGGCATTAAATGCTGAAGTGACGAGCTGACAGGCACCTTGGGAAGGCAAGGCCATCATTTTCCTGATACGAACAGCCGAGCGACGCGTGGCGAGGGTAATGAGTGCGCCTCTTTTGAATTTCAAGAACATTTAAAGGCCTTCTCATCTCCGACTCTCCATTTCTGCATCTACTTTTCGTTTTCTTCTCCAAGTGTTGAGGCCTTTATCCTTCTTTTGCTGAAACTTTCTCTATTCTACTGCTTTTGCTTTTCGATGTCCATGGCGTCCGGAGTGAGGGATATTGCCTCTACAATGACGCTCGATAGGCTCAAGGAGATTCGAGCATGGTATCGGATCCCTGAGTCCATGGTCATGATGATTCCGGAATCATACGACAGGGTGTGGTGACCTCATGACGGTTTCATCACTGTATATGAAGTCCACCTCAATGGTGGGCTACGGTTTCCTGTGCCGGAGGAGTTCTACAAAATCATGACGGGACTTGGAGTTCCTTTTGCTAGATTTCAACCAAATGCAGTAAGGTATTTGGTTTCTCTATGCGTTTTTTTCCGGTGCCATAAGAAGCTTTTGAACGTTCTTACGGTCAAGGTTATGTTTCGCTTCACACAAAACCTTGATTGGATCAAAATGATCCCCGGCCCGGACTTTTCCTTGATGTGCGGGGGGAACCTGACTCCATGAAGCGGTGGAAGGATAGATTCTTCTTCCTGGACGTCCGGGAGAATTGGGCCGTTCCCATTGTCTGGGGAAAAGTGGCCAGCCGTGCAGCTCAGATCCTTCAAAAGAGGAGAGAGAAAGTGTAAAGGAGTTCACGGATCTGGTGCTAGCCAACCTCGGGAGCTTTCACTTGAATAAGCGCAATATCTGGCTTTCGCCCGAGAACCTTAAGAAGGCAAAATGGGGGCCACGGGCTGAGGCCTCCGCCGTAACTCCTCCCAAGAAGTCCAAGAAGAAAAGACTGAGGAGGAAGGCGGAGTCTCTGAAGATTAAGGGTCTTGCTGACCCCTCGGAGAAGAGTCTTCCGGCCGAGAGTTCGAAACGTCCAGCGGCCTTTGTTGAGTTCCCTTCTTCTGATGATGATGACGATGATTTTGACATCGATAATTTTGACGATGATGATGTGATTGCTTCTCTCTTTGAGAGGTCGAGGACTGGTACTTTACCGGAGTCCTCGGGAGCTGAAGGTCCCGCCGCTCCCTCGCTAGTTGATCCTCTCGGAGGGTCTTCGGGGACGATCGTGGAGATAGTGGAGCTCTCGGACGTCCAGTCTCCCAGTGATGATCCCGCTCCTGGAGTTCCCATTGATCTGCCTGGTGATGTCTCGGATAGGATTGATCACCCTTCCAAGGACATAGGAGGCGGGGACTCCGTCGTAGACACTGAGAGGGGAATGATAGCTGAGATGGTCCGAGAGGTGGAAGAGGCTGAGGAATTGGGCATCGTTGACCTGATGTCCCTTGATCCTTTCGAGCATCCCATTGCAATCCAAGCTGAACAACTGTCTGAGCTCCGAGGGGATGCTGACGTTGGGGCAGGCTCCTCAGTGCCTTTTATTGTTGCAGAGCATGTGCCTGAGGAGGCATCTGCGGCACCTGAGAGTGACCCGTAGGAGTCTGAGGCCCCTGGGGAACGTGGCCGAGGGCATGATCCTCTCGTTTCTAAGGTAACCCACCGCTTCTTCTTTTGCCTTACTTCCAGTTGCCTGTATCCTGATGGGCCTTTTTGTTTGCAGCTCCAGGATCTGATCGGAGGCCTTAGTGAGCTGGTGGGAGAGGTCGCCCAGTCCCGCTAGGAGATAAAGTCGCTGAGGGCCGCCCGGGAAGTTGCGCAACGGGCTGAAGCGAAGCTGGCTGAAGCAGAGAGGAAAGTTGCCTCTTTGGAGGATACCGTCAAGCTTCATCGACTTCAGCAGGAGCTTCTCCGGGATAACGTTGTTTGTCAGGACGAGAGGTTGAAGACGTCCATGTAGACCACGGAGATTGCTTCATTATTGGACAGCAAGTACTGAGAGGGCATTCGCATATGCCGCTGAGTGCTGCGACTGATTCATCCGCAGTTTCCTATGGCTGTTCTCGATCCTAGGATCGCCAGTGCCTTAAGCGCAGGAGACTTATACGGCGTTGCTGGGAGGCCTTTTCCTGGGTCCTCTTGGGCAGGGCCTGAAGGTGAATATCCTTCTCCCGAGCATCCAGGTATCACGGACCAGGCGGGGCCCTCTGAAGCTCAGGAGGTTCAGGGACAAGAGAGCCACGGGGGGCTCTTGTAGAGGAACTGCAACACATTGTCTCTTATCTTTCCTCTTTCTTTTTTTTTTGTACAAGAGCCTTATTTTATAAATAAAACTTATGCTTTCTAATGTTGAAGCTTCAAACTCCTTGCTTGATTTGTGCAAGTGTTTGCTCTTTTTGTGACGCAATGCTAAATGTCTTGTCCTTAGCTTTAAGCGTGTGCCTTGAGGGATTGTGCTGCCTTCTGACTAATCGGATTACATGGATTTGCACGAAGTCCTTAGAGATCGATCTTTTGGGGTACTCGGACGGAGTCGAGTTTTTATAATACGACCTGTGGGGCCGCTCGGGAAGGACTGAGTTTTTTTTATAGCGTGTTGCTAAATAACTTGTCCTTAGCCTAACGCGTGATCCTTTTAAGATTCTTTAACCTTTTAACCTCTCGGGTTTCTTTGCGTTGGATGTAGTTGTCGGAATTCGACCTCTGGGACCGTTCGGATGGAACCGAGTTTTTAGAATACGACCTCTGGGGCCGCTCGGACACAGCCGAGTTTTTAGAATACGACCTCTGGGGCTGCTCGGACATAGCCGAGTTTTTAGAATACGACCTCAGGGGCCGCTCGGACACAGCCGAGTTTTTAGAATACGACCTTCGAGGCTGCTCGAGCGTTGCAGAGTTTTTAGAATACAACCTCTGGGGCCGCTCAGACACAGCCGAGTTTTTGCTTTGATTTGTGAGCTGCCTTGATGTTAATGAAGGGGCATGAGAATACATCATAATGGATATAATGAAGGGACGCTTTCATTCATGTATACGTGTTACATTGGGTGGCCTCGAGGGCCATTTTAAATCTTCACAATACATTAGTGTCCTGTGTCCTGGTTGACGCATACTTGAGCCTTGGCGTCTCTCTCGTTGCTCCCTTGTCGACCGTGGCCTTTTGACAGTTCTGCTCTATGCTGGCCTTTACGAAGTCGGCACGTGTAGACCCCCAGTCGATGGTCAGGCGTGTTCCGTGCCTATTATGACTTTGCCTTTTGAGCGGCGTGACCGACTGCGTCCTGCTGTTCCAGGCCCACGCCCGGGTCGTGTCCGAAAACGGTCGAGATAGCCCTCTATTACCGGCCAGTCGACTTTTGCCTGGAGCTTCTTGCAGTCTTTGGTGTCATGGCCGCGGCTTCAGTGGTAATGGCAGTATTCCCACTGGTCACCACCTTCTGGGTTCTTCAACGCCTTGGGCCACCTCAAGAACTCTTCGTCTTGGATCTGCCTCAGGATGCTGGTGAGTGACCCAGTGAGGGTAGGTGGGCCTGATGTCTCGTCTCTTCCAAGGACAATCCATTCGGGCTTGTTTTGCCTGGATGGTCATTGGGCCTTCAGTTGGGCGCCGGCCCTTCTTTTTCCTTCCCCTATCCTCGGGGGCAGGGGGTCTTTTTTTCCTCCGGACTAGCTTGCTTCGCCAGTCTTGGGTCCGAAGATTGTCTTCTAGAGCCTCTTAAGCCCTCTCTTTGGCGGGACCTGGGTCATGGATTTCTTTTTGTTGAGGTAATCCCTCAACTCGCCAGGAGCTCGCGTAACTTGTCACTCCTGGGGTACTGCTGGACGCGAACTTTCGGGGTACGCTCCCCTAGACTGTTCTTCCACCCTCTCGCGGAGAGTATGGACTGCTCTTGAGAGGCTGTCCACCTTCTTCACCAGCTTGCGCACGCTAGTACCGAGGCGGCCATTGTCGAAGGGTCCTATCTCCCGGGTGGACATGCTGTCTTGTCTACTCGCCATCTTTGGAGCGCTTGTTGTTCTGTGATGGTAGGGAGTTGTAAGCTTTTTGTCACGCGTTCCCACAGATGGCGTCAATGTTGCGTTTCGGATCCGAGGGTCCAATGCAATACAAGTATTTGGGAGTGTAGGATGTGGAGAATGAGAGATTAAAATCGGGTTTTATGTGGAAAGCCTACTCTTGAATGAGGAGAAAAAACTACGACGCTCTGGGCCTTTTAGAAATGCTTCACTATTGGTGGAAATCTTACAATATACAAGTTTTGGGAGTCTCTTCCCTTTTTCTTTCGTTTGTGTTTCTCTCCTTTGAAGGATCTCTCGTTGGGAAGCTTTGTCACCTTTTGTTCTTTCTTATTTTAAAGAGAAGAAAAAGGAAAAAGGGCCTAGGGAGTCCTGAGGCAAGAGCCTCTGCTGGATATTTATAGGAAAAATTATATCATTGGGGAGAGGACACGTGGCAGCTGGCGTGTGGCCAAGAAGCTGTATTAGTATCAGTATATCCTACCAATAAAGGTTAGTCACTTTCAAAATATAAGCACATATTGGAAGTCCCCTAGAGATATCTCAATATCCATTTTACAACTGACCAATGCAACTTACCGAGGTTTGATAGAAATCGGCTAACTGTGCTGACCACATGTGTAATGTCCGACCTCTTGCACACCATAGCATACATTAAGCTATTTACGACAGAAGAGTAAGATACGTTTCTCATATAGGCATTCTCATCATTCAAGGTCGGACATTACCAACTATTTAATCTAAAGTGGCTCGCCAATGGAGTGCTCACCGACTTGGACTTATCCATATTGAAGTGTTGGAGCACTCTACATAATTTTTCTGGGATATCCACAATCTCTTTGACTTGCGGTTGTGAAATATTTTGATACCCAGAATTTATTTTGTCGACCCCAAGTCCTTCATGGTAAAGGATTTTTCAAGTTGTTGTTTCAATTCGGTGGTGCGATAGACATTTCGTCCAACGATCAGCATATCATCTATATAGAGTAGAAGAATGACAAAATCATCTTCTGAAAATCTCTGAACAAAAACACAATGGTCCGAAATAGTCTTCCGGTAGTCTTGATCCACTATAGCAGAGTTGAACTTCTTATACCATTGTCTCGAAATTTGTTTTAACCCATACAAGCTTTTCTTACGACAATACACCAAGCATTCTTTTCCCTTAACCTGAATCCCTCCGGCTATTTCATGTAGATTTTCTCATCGAGATCACCGCACAAAAAAGTCGTCTACATATTCAACTATTCTACCTCTAAGTCAAAGACAACGACCAATCCGAGCACCACTCGGATAGAAAATGTTTTCACAATTGGAGTGAATATTTCATCAAAGTCGGCACCATTTCGCTGGTTAAATTATTTTACTACCAGTCATGCCTTGTACCTCAGTTGCGAGGTTCTCTCGTTGGTATTCAAACGGAAGACCTGCTTGTTCTTTAGGACTCACTTCCCATTCGGCGATTCAACCAGCTCAAATGTATGATTTTTATGTAGTGAGCCCATCTCATTCTGCATGACTTCTATTCATTATGTATTGTATTCGCCTCTATAACTTCTTTAAAACTTTTCGACTCTTCACCATCGGTGAGCAGAATGTACTCATTGGCTAACAGGCAAAACAGATGGTCGTTAGTTCCTTAAAGATCATTTGACAGGAACGATCTTGACAGCTATACAACGTTTTCACCATCCTCATTTTCGTCCGGCATTGGTATCTCTTCATTGTCTTTTTCGGCCACACTTTGGCCATCAACCTCCTATCGAAAAAGTGCCGGTTGGACAATATCAATACTCGTCTTATCAGTCCGACTGGTGTCAGACACGACCTTCTTCTCTTTGTTGATATCATCAATAATTTCGTCCTTAACAAATATCACGTCCCTTAATCTGACAAGCTTTCTCTCAATTGAGTCGTAGAGTCTAAATCCTAGCTCATCTTCCCCATAGCCCAATAAGACACATTACATTGTCTTCGGCTTCAGTTTTATCCTTTTATTCATTGGGACGTGGACGAAAGTTTTACACCCAAATACCTAGAGGTGATCATAAGACGCTTTTTTTTTAACCACATATTCTCTGAGATTTCTCCATTTAGTAGGCCGGATAGTGATCTATTGATGACGTAAGCAACGGTTTTCAAGGCCTCTGCCCAAAATGTTCCAAGGAGCTTTTCTTTAGAGAGTACACATCCAACTCTCTCCATTAGCGTACGATTCATCCGCTCGATCACTCTATTCAATTGTGGCGTTTTCAGCGATATCTTCTGGTGCCGAATACCATGAGATCGACAATAGGCATCAAAAGCTTCGATATACTCACTGCCATTATCACATTGAATGCACTTCAATTTCCTTCCTGTCTGCCATTCAACCATAGCATAAAAATGCTCAAAGATTTTGAGAACTTGGTCCTTGATCTTGGATGGGTAAACTCACAACTTTCTTGAGTAATCGTCAATGAACGAGATAAAGTATTATACTTCTCCAAATGACTTCTCTTTGAGCGGCCCACATATATCAATGTGTAGTAGTTCAAGCGGCTTGGCCTTCTTGGTAGACGAGTCTCCTCAGAATGAGACTTGCCACTGCGTCCTCGCTATATAGTGAGGGCAAGTTCTCAGGCCGATTTCATTTACTTCTAAAATAAGGGCCTTCTTGGCCAGGTTGCTCAATATTTTTTCACTCATGTGGCCTAACCGACGGTGTCACAAATCTAACGACTTCTCACTGCTAGCAACATTCACTTCTTCGGCCGCAGTAGAGACTTGCATCACATATAGGCCAGAGACCTTCCTTTCACGGGCAACGACTAAAGACCCTCTAGTCAAACTCATACTCCTTCACAGAAGGTAATACAATACCCTTCATCGTTCAGTTTGTCGACTAAAATTATATTCAACTGGATATCAGGTACATGTTAACCGTCTTTCAATAACAACCTCATTCCATTGTTGGTGACAAGCGATACGTCATCTCTGCCAACAACCCGGGACATTCCTCTATTTTTCATCCTTATCACTCAAAAATCTCTCGAAGTGTAAGATGTGAACAATTTCCTTCTGGATGTGGCATGGAGTGAAACACCTGTGTTCACCACCCTGTTGGACTCCTGATCAGTCATGTTTACCATATCATCTATGTCACAAGTTAAAAGGAGATCTCCTTCGATGATGACTGAGACTGAGGCCTTCTCCTCACCTCGTCTCTTCTCGGTTTTATTCTCCTTACCTTTTTTATTATTGTCATGTTTTTATTTGTAATAATGTTTCTTGATATGATATTTCTTCCCGTAGTAATGACACTCAAGGTTTTGGTACCTCAATCAGGACTTATTGCAACTCTTCTTTCTAGAATTTGGGCCACGTCCTTTACTCCTTTCTTAGTATTCTGTGACCAACAGGTCAAAGTGATGAGAGGAAGAAGAGGCCGGGGACCGACGCCTTATTTTCTGGTTTAGCACAACTCCTTTTGTGATTTCTAAAATTATTACGCTATTTGGAGCAGTATTGGCTATGATGATCCGTATCACCTCCCAAGAGTTCGGTAGAGTTGTTGGAAGCCACAAACCCAACACTTTGTCTTCTAATTTTATACCCATGTTGTTCAACTTGTCAACGCACCCGTGAAATTCATTTAGGTGGTCAGTAATGGGTGTTTCCTCCTTATACTTTACTTGCATCAATTTATTCAAGTGAAACAGTTTGTTGTTACCAGTCTTAGAGGTATAGAGGGTTTCTAACTTCTTTCATAGTGTCTTCACATTTGTCTTATTTTGGATGTGATTGTACACGTCATCCACAAACTGCCAAATGTAGCCATAGACATGTTTATACTCAAAACCTTACTCTTCCTCTGATTTTTTCTCAGGCTTTTGCGCGGTGAACATTGGAAGATACATTGTCTTCGCAACCAACGGGTCGGCTATCTTACTTTTTCAAGTATCATAATTTGTGCCGTTTAAACAGGTCATCTTGTTTCCTATCTCCATTAGTTTTAACGAACTGTAATATCGACACATAACCTCGCTCTGATACCACTTGTTGGGAAGGAATACCAGTCAATCAGTAAAATCGAAATGACAAAGATGACGAACGTACACGCACACAATAAAGAGATAAAAAAAAATTGAAACACATAATTTTTATGTGAAAATCCTCTTCTGAATAAGACAAAAAAAATCACGGAACATTTAATTTATAAAATCACACTATGAAATTTTGGTTATAAAAACCCTAGTTATACAAATCCTTGGAGAACCGAGAATAGTGTAAGAGTAGAATACAAGAGCAAAAATGATGGCTCCTTATTTTTCCTCTGTTTTTCTCTTTCGTGCTCGCTTGCTTGCGCTCTCTCTCACACATTCTTTCAGCACACACACACACATATATACACCGGGCGACCACCTACTTCTTTAAGGTGGTTGTATGCACAGCAAATTCTGTCATCAACTCTACAAGACGCCTTCCTATCGGGAGTAGCTGACTTACTCTACAAATTGGCACCATCTCTAAAAGTCAACTTCTTTCTTTACAAAGTCTGCTGTCTACATAAACTTTACAGGTTAGCTTTTCCAGATAGGTTGTCCTCAACCGTCAGTAATTGACCTTTCTTGTGACTTTATCATTCCAGTAAATTTTCATCTCTCTGGTCTTGTGGAGCTCTCCGAAAATTTCACTCCGGATCTTCATCCATTCCGACTAAATGCAACCACTCCGGCCTTTCATTCATTCCGGCTATATGTAGTCACTCTGGTCAAGTGCAACTACTCCGACATTTCTTCTATTCTGTCCACTTCCCACATGAGAGTGACATAAAATTCCAACAAATATCTCATTCATTTTTCAATACATAAAATTTAGAGTTTAGTTTCAACGTCACATAATCTCTAAGCCACTATGATATTTTTGTTGTCTTTTAAAAGTATATACATATTCTTATTTATAGATTACTTGTCCTGGAAAAATTATATGATTAAATGATGATTGGTTGGTGGTAGTTATGATCGTTGTTGATTGAACAATTGTGTTAGTTGAAAACAACTACCGATCAACTAGAAATATTAAATGGCACCATCCACCGTTACCTTGTGACAGTGATTAAGTGATGCAACAAAGTACTATTAAAGACAAATGCAAAAAAATACTTTCATTTACGGACACTCTTACAAGACTATATACCTCACAACATAATCAAAATACACTACTCCTTGGAGATACCCAGTGCACTAGTTTGTGTAAAGCTTCTGAATAGTGTTCTCTAGTGAGACGAATCGACAGCAGTTGCTAGAGAATTCTGAACATGAACTGTCATCAAAGTCGGTCTCACTTTTTATATCCTTTTTCCTTGGTGTATATGAACATTACAAAACTTGGAACATCTCCAAAGACAGCCAAAAAAATCGTCTCCAGAATAAATAATCTACAAAGGCATTTAAACTTTCAGCATTTCTACTCTAGAAATTCTCCTTGTGAAACTGGAATCTAGTTGTCGTGTAAAGACTAAATTCTTGACAAAGCATCTTCAGCTGTTGGGTCAGTGTCGGACTTCCACAGTAGAAGACACCTGCAGCAACACCAAATTACATTAGCTCCCAAGTATCCTTTTGAGGACCAATGGCATGTTAGGAGGGTATGGAGGACCATCAAGGAAAAAGTCTCACCTTGCAAACGTGTGTAAGCTTACCCATATGTTTTGAACATCATATAAAATTAAAAATCTAAACTATCTGGTTCTCTGATTCAAAAAAAAAAATAAAAAACCCATCTATGTAGATCTGCCCTTAGCACAGAATAATGCTTACCTATGCGCGATGAAGCATGGGTACCAGCCAGATGAGCAAACACTTTTCTCCAATTAGGTCTTGCAAAATGTGTTCTTATCTGCACAGTTTGCTCATGTCAGAATAGAAGCAATAGAATATGAACAATTTCCAGAGGATTGCTTCATACCCGGCTTTCTGAAACCACATCAACTCCATTCTTAGCGTGTTGCAATGACTGCACCATTGCAATAAGTGCAGACCGAGCATCTCCCTCTTCGTACACACTAGTCAAGTAATTGTGCATTTCTATCACATTCTGTGACATTGAAGGGCAAAGGACAGAATTAACAAGATGGTTGTGATATAACAAAGAATACTAAAGAATAAATAAATAAATATAAATGAATATATGTGTCCGTGTGGGGGGTGGGTGGGTTCTTTTATTTTTCAGGACTCACATCTTGGTCATAGTCTGCAATATCATCCATCACACCTTTGAACCATTCAAAGGAGCCTTGTTCCCTTGTTACCCAATAGAAATATGCTCTTTGAGGACCCTTTCTGTCTACTAAATCCTGCAACGCCCTTCCCAAATTAGTTCCTAATTTTGCCAATGTTTTCAAAGAAAGAAGAAGACTAATTTTGGGTGGTTCACACCTGTGTGCCGCTTTGCTTCATGTGATGTAGGAGATCCTTGACGATACTGATGAATGGAGTTGCTCCAATGCCAAGACCAATAAGCAGGAGGATATCATATTTCTTGTAATTCTGAGCTGGAGCTCCATATGGGCCTTTGATGATTATATGTGGAAAGCTGTTGTGAAGGCAAATAAGAAACTATAATCAAGGTCCGGTGATGCAGAAAGTAGCATGCGTTCTAGTCAACTCTCAAACTGATCGCTTACCTTGGTTGTGAGGATTCATCATAGTCCGTCACTGCTTTAGTTTCCATTCTCATTAGCCTTCCCCTTCCAGGACGTGTACTCGGAAACACACAAGCCTACGTTTTTCATTTAAAGAATTTTGGATGTAAGAAAGAAAGTAAAGACGACAAAAATGATGGGCCATTGGAGCAGCAAGGCATTGGAATGCAAGGATTATTGAGATATGCCAAAAGGATGCAACACTCAGCACACAATTATCAGATTGTCAATAGGAATGCACGTCACCTTCGCAAATTTATCCTTAAGTGCTGTAGTCCAGTCTCCCAAGGTTCGTATATGGACGCTCAAATAGTCATCACCAGGTGCTGAAGTGATGGAGAAGGGATGCCTATTTATGAAATATGGGAAAACACAGTTTTTAAGTAGCATTACTAATGAAAAGTGGTGCACTCATCGAATGGTGGAAAATGAATAATATGGTCTCTATACCATTCAAATTTTGATATATCAGGACATTTGACGAACAGATACATTCCACTCTTGTACTTGAATCCTGGCGGCTTACTCATATACAGTGCGAGAACATTTCCTGTATAGATGATAGCCTTAACTATGTGTACATGATGATTGTGATCATGAATAGATGTCAGTGTTCTTTCACTAGCATAGAAGCCAATCGGGACCAAGACATACATCCATGTCTGTGTGGCAAGAGACGGCACAAAATTACTGCATTATTTTGGATAATTGGAAATGAAGGCGTGCAAATATATTTTGGAAAAGAGAACTGAAATATTGAACTGCTAAAAGACATGCAAGCATACCGTTTTCTTGTACCACACCCGGGTGAGAAAAAGGAAGTAGCCATGGATGACCAACAGAGCATAAACCACTATCAGCAAATGATGCGCATACCAGAAGGCATTGAATCCGGCCAAATAGTGGAATGGCCACGGCAACTTGATGACATTCCTCCTGAAGGTGTGCGTTGCAAGAGTGAAGGCAAAAGCCATAAGAATTATCATGATAATCCCAGTTACTCCTGGAATGCTACTTACCAAGTCCCCATATGTTGGCTGCTTGTAGTTGAAGTTCATCCCAAGATATCTCATAAATCTGTTATTGGGGCAATTAATTAGCCTCGGGAAGTCACAAGTCAAGTGCATTATCACGTGCAGAAATGTCCCAATTGCAATCCCAGCAGAGACCATCTTGTGGAAGTTAATGTTGTCGTCAAAAGGAATCAATCTATTGAGAAATGTTGATCTCAGCTTGGTGAGAGTTCTTCTACACACAGGGAACAGAATGAGAGCCATGTTAAACTTGAGGGTCTCTGCTGCGCCCTTGGCAATGCAGACACAATAACCCATGACTTGGAATGCCGCACTGTTTCTATATTGCCCAAACTTGTAAATGAAGAGGGTCGTGTTTATGGTTAGCCATAGTACAACGACCCAAATTCTTTTCCAGTTCTCATGGACGAACTCTGCCATCTTAGAAAGCTTCTTCAAAAATGGATTTCTGTAGTTTTGGGGGATCATGGTTTTTGTTAGTGATTGGGTTCTCTTCATCTTATTTCCTTCGTCGGTAGAACTAACCATCCCTCTTAACAAAGTTTCAAGTTGCCACAACTGTTATTATCAAAAATAGAAGATGAAGGAGGAGGAAGAATGATGCACTGAAATTGAAGAACGAAGCCTAAAAAAACTCAGGATAGTCATCATTACCTACCTCTATGTATCCTTTATGATCTGGGTCAAGCTCTTCCATGATCAAAGCTGCATATACTGATGCTTGTTGTTGAAGTTTATTGAGCTTGTTAGCTGAGGCACTCAAGACTAAAACCTTAACAACAAAAGAGCAAAAGCAAATCAAGTTAATCCTAATTAATCTAGAAGATGAAGAGGAGAAAACATTGAAGATTTCTCTGGTCTTTACCTCCCGAACCTCTTCTTCGGATAGCTTCCCATCTCCGTTCTTGTCACACCTACAATGAAACCCACAACCCACTAATCAAAGTTTCTTTCGTTGGGATTTCAGGTCACTCTGTGTGGGAAGCATTGTTGCATTCTCCGTGCGCACGGTGATGTGACCGGGTTGGAATTTCCAAAGTGGAGTTCTGGAGTGGAATTTCTAGAGTGAAATTCCTGTAGTGGAATTCCGGAATGGTACACAAGGTCGGAGTAGTTTTACTTGACTGGAATGGAAGTAGACTGGAGTGGTGTTCATTTGGCTGGCATGAATAAAGGCCGAAGTGGTACACTTGGCCAAAGAGGTATTAAAGACCGAGGATTTTACATAAAGGCCGAGGACATTGTATAATAGACGAGGACTCTAAGTGATAGCCGAAGGCATTATCTGTTGACCGAGGACATGGGATGATATCCGAAGACTCTAGGCAAAAGGTTGAGGACTTTTGGCCAACGTTTGGGGACTCTAACAAAAAAGTTAGTTACCTGCAAAGTCTGCACAAATAGTTTTTTAGAAATGGAAGTTGATTTTTAGAATTGGCAGCCGACTTACAGAGCAGGTCAACTCCTCCCGACAGAATGGCGCTTAGCAGAGTTGGTGACAGGTTGCAAAATTGATGGCAGGTTTTGCTTTGTATGCAACCTGCCTACTGAGTAGCCGGCCGCTCGGTTTTTATATGTACATATGCATGTTGAGTGCGAGTGAGGGTAGCGAAGTGAGAAAGAGAAAAACAAAAAAAAAGAATACAAGGAGTAGCCATTTCTACCATTGTATTTTGCTCTTATTTTTGTTCTCAACTCTCTAAGGGTTTGTATAACCAAAGGATTTTTATAACCAACATTCACATAGTGAAATTATTTGTGAACTAAGTGTCCCGTGATTTTTTTCTCTTATTCAAAAGAGGGTTTTCTACGTAAAATTATGTATGTCATCCAATTCTCTTATATTTTTTTGTCGTGTGTTTAAGTACCAATCATCCTTGTCCTCTCGATTTTGACCGACCGACCAGTGTTCTCTTCCCCAGCATCTTTATCCTGGGCTAGAATGCAATAATAGAGACAGAAAAACAGAGAGGGAAGAACAGATAGGTATACACATGTCAAAGAATATTTGAAGGCGGGAATCGATGTCTTGGCTGGTCATATCTTCCCAAAACATCCTCATTTCATTAATTGTAATCCCTTTTGAAGCATCAATTTTTCGGCGCCTGGCCATCGTGTCAAACAATTCCCCTGCAAATTCCTTCGAATCCGCCATTCCTTCAACCCATCATTCCAATAATTCACGTTAGACTTTTTGCTCCAAAAAAAAGATCAAAATACATTGCAATTCAAACTTCTAAAATATGTAATCACATGAAAACAAGAGAATGAAATATAAGAGTACCAATGACAGCTCCAAATTTGTCACGGGAGAGCCTGCCATCAACAGCATTCTGATTAAAACGCTTCTCAACGGGCTTCCAGGTATCAGTCTCTTTTCCGGCGCCGTCGAGGAACCTCAGGCTTCTCAACCCCCTGGCAGTGCTGGATTGCGTCCGCCCCATCCTTGGTGGAGGATTGGACGGAACCCCATTCCTCCTCTTAGTGCTGCTCGTAGTCCTGTCGATTGTAGCAACATTATTCGAAGCCTTCTTCTCATGGGGGTCATCATTTATTGGGACATCAATCCTTCGATCAATCTCACCGCTATCTAGCATCCATTTTGCGGAATCGCCATTGCTGCTCATTTAGCGGCCCTCTCCTTTATATCGTGTTCTTCTTTTCTTTCCTGTATGGTAGGGACTGGAGAGAGAGAGAGAGAGTATTGGCTGGTTTTGGATGAAAATCAAAAAATTGAAGAAAATGCGGGGTTGTGGAAGATGAACGGAATCGGTTAGCTGCTTTTGTCGTCGAATATAAAGGGCCCTCTTTCTCTCGAGAACTTCTCAGCCTCTCTCTCTGACGCATGAATGGAGGAGGCACGGCACGCAGCTTTTAAACAACGAGGAGGAGGACACCCCCCTCGTGCTGTTCCGGAATTTGTGTAATCTTTTAATATTGTCGGCCTGTTCCGTTGCTTATCAGGATTTATCCTCATGTGATTACCACCGTAGTTAGAGATTACCCCTACAGATCCTATTAGAGACACTTTATCATATTCAAATTCCTAAAAATAGGAAAAAAATTATAGTTAGCTTGATAATATTCTGGTGATGTTGTTTAACGGAAGGCCCTTATGAGTATGTTCACCTTCTCCGACTGAGTGAAGATATCAATTTTCTACTATAAAATATGGATACGAGTAGGCATATGCATGTATTCATGCTCATCGGCCTAATTTTCAACCATCTAAATACAATAAATTCATTCTTTACATGTCTTTGGATTCTCCAATAAAGTCTATTAGTTTAAGTATTGTCAAATATACATGTATACCCTGTTAGTCCATTACTAACGTGGATGCTATGTTCTTTTAATATAAAACATCTCCATTAGTGCTCTACGACCTGTACTATAATCAATATATAAACGTATAATATATCCATGTATATAATGGGGTTGGGTCAAACTTATAACTGGGATTGCTAAGGCCTGTAAATAATGTTCCATGAAGGGTGTGATCAAGTGAACTGGAAATCTCGATCGGACTTGCGAAAACTGGATTCTCCCCACAGCAACTACCTCTATTTAATATTATTTTCATTTTTATATTTTTTTCCCCCCTAAAGTGAGAGAGTTGCATGCACGTCTTTCCATTGAGGACTCCCACTAATGTGTCCTTGCCTGCCGTGTCTTCAATGGCGGAATACTCGACGTTTAATATTTCTTTTTTCCGTTTTGTTTTGTGGGGGTTTACTAGGTTACGGCAATAAGCTAGGAAGAAAGTTACCGGAGTAAACCGTTGGTCTATCTATCTTCTCTAATCTAAAAGTAATCCAAAGAAAACTAACACGGGCCTAGCTACCGGAGACCCGTACCGTATCTCGACTCAACCGGCATGCCAGGAGGAAGCGGTGCGCCGCAGCAATCGTCCCACCCGGACACCAGGGAAATATAGGAATTTTATTTGAATTGTTTGCTTAACTGTTGTGTCCCATTTAGTTAGGCACGTGGACCCCTTATGTTCTGTTAATTGTTTCTGTTATGCTCACTCACCAGTGGTTATTAGGCAACTGAGGTAACGGAAGGAATATAGAAAATCATTTCCTCAACTCTCCTTCTCTCTCTCACGTCTTCTCCCTCGTTTCTCTGTGCCTCTCTCCTTCTGTCAATCTCCCATTCCCCTTCTGTTCGTGAATCTAAATCGGTGCAGACAGTGCATAAGCCCGCATCAAGGTGCTTTCATTGAGACCTGAAATGGCAGACGGCATCACGACTCGATCGAAGGCACACGAGGAAACCCTCGCGGGCATGGTGAGAGAAGTGAAGGATGTTGCGGCTGTTGTTCAACAACACTCGGAGGACATTGCAACCCATAAAGCTGATACAGAGCACATCAAACAATCTATTGCTGAGATTAATCACACTCTGGCCAGGATGGAACGTTTTTCCATAACTTCGGCGTTGCCACCATTACTTCCGACACCAGCGGTGAGTTCTTCTACTTTCTCGATACCACCCATGCCGTTTCCGCAAACCCTACCTACACTGTTGTCATCCCCTGCCGATAGCCATCCCGAGCTTCAACCGAGGTTGCCAAAGCTCGAGATTCCCTTTTTCTCAGGGGATAACGTGACCGGATGGCTGTTCCAAATCGACCGATTTTTTCTCTACCATCGCACGCCTCCTGAGCAAAAACTCACTGTGGCCGCCTTCTATATGTCGGGCCCTGCGTTGCAATGGTTCCAATGGATGCATGCAACCAGGCAACTCACAACCTGGGAATCCTTCGTTCGTGATTTGGAGCTCCGATTTGGACCTTCTACCTTTGTGAATTACGAAGCAGCATTGTACAAGCTCAGACAGACTACCACTGTGACGGTCTACATGGCTGAGTTCGAATCACTGTCCACCCGAACTCCCGGACTCACTGCCAACAACCTCTTAAATTGCTTCATATCTGGTCTACGAGATGACATTCGACGCGAAATCCTCCTATTGAAAACCCTGTCGTT
This sequence comes from Nepenthes mirabilis, assembly GCA_025585075.1. Lineage (NCBI taxonomy): Eukaryota > Viridiplantae > Streptophyta > Magnoliopsida > Caryophyllales > Nepenthaceae > Nepenthes > Nepenthes mirabilis. The sequence continues at coordinate 18,915 of JAODPA010108614.1, forward strand.
ACATGAAGCTATTGGCATGGCAAAATTGGTGGAAGAAAAGTTAGATTCCAATCGCAACCATCGTCCTCCGCCGGTGGCAAAATCCCTCACAGGCCCTGGGCCACCAGCAAAAGCTCCACTCCCTTGAACTCGGCCCCAAAGTTCCCAATCAAGAGGCTCACCTCCGCCGAAATGGCCGCCAGAAGAGAACGTGGCTTATGCTTTAATTGTGACGAGCGGTTCGTTCCAGGACACCGCTGTAAAACACCTCAATTCCTCTGTATGTTGGTTGCGGATGAAGATATGGAACAATCAGAGTTGGTCATGACTGAAGAGGAAAGTGTGCAATCGCCACTGTCCGAAGAGTTATCACCAGGGCCAGAAAATGCTCCAACTATTTCCTTCCATGCCTTAGAAGGTCACCAGGCGTCCACAACTCTGCGCTTGACAGGAACCATTGCAGGCCATACTGTGACAGTGCTGGTGGACAGCGGTTCAACCCACAACTTCCTACAGACACGGCTGGCCAAGTATCTGGAACTCCCTATAGAACCTTCACACTATCTTAATGTTACAGTGGGCAACGGAGCCTCCTTGCAATGCGAAGGCATGTGTGCTAAGGTACCCCTGGTTTTAGAGTCCTCTACGTTCTTGATAAACCTTTATTTGCTTCCCATTTATGGGGCAGATGTGTTTTTGGGCGTCCAATGGTTAGCCGCATTGGGACCAGTCTTATTTGACTATAAGGCGATGTGGATGTGTTTCAAACACGCGGGCATAGAACTGACCCTCCACGGCGTGTCCAGCGCCGTGGTCACCACGATCACCATGAGTCAGCTACGGCGCAGTGACTTGACCAAGGCGATCGCCTCTTACTTCCACCTGAAGGTGACTCCACTCACTGATCAGGGGCCAGCTGCAGAATCCACAGAGTTGCAGTTATGTTCCCCGTTGCCCAACAAGGATGAACCCCAAGCATCAGTTGCTCTGCAAGCCATTCTCCAAGAATTTCAGGATGTCTT
>JAODPA010108625.1:0-19914 GCA_025585075.1 Nepenthes mirabilis
ACCTACTTAACAACAGAATTCTTCTGCTTTTTAACGAGGCTTGTAACCTATTTACAAGCTTTTACTCCAAAAACCATTCTTTTGGGGGTTAAGACCTACATAATAGAAATATTCAATTTATGTACAAAAACTAAGTCAGTCTACTTAACCAACTTACAAGCAAAACTTCTGACAATAAACTTTAGTATAATAATAAGACTTGAATTGTAGGATAAAGGTCACATTTTTCCAGCCACAAAAGTAACACCTCTACCACAGTAGTAATAACATTTATGCATCTAATCACCCCCATAGAAGATACAATACAACCGAGCTGAACAGTTAATAGATTTCAGATGAACATGACAGACAATTAATAGCGTGCCCATGTCGAATCATTACGCATTATAATAGATTTGACCAACTTCTATTTGTGGAACCATGTCCGCAACCAGCAGAAATTTTGGCTACCGGACGATTCTTCCAATATCACTACCAACTTGGAACAGTCTAGCTTGCACAATGACAGCTGAGAACTTCGATATCAATAAGCAACAACAGTAAACAGTTCCTTGACTACTTAAACATCAAAGGGAAAAAGGGGTTTCCCAAAAAACAAACAAACATTATTTCATTACCGAAATATGTACCAAAACTATCCATTCACAACTGCATTATAAGATAATTGATGTTCCGGCAGATGCACGGTGGAGGTACATCAACTTTTCTTTGCATTGTCTGCTTTTGGTTCGCTGGGTTCTGCATATACGCCATATAGTCAGTAACCTTGCCTGCCTGAGAACATAAATTTGAGCATTAATCCATAGCCTTTACTATCACTGTTCTTCATAGACTGGTCCTCTCTCACCTTGTTTTCCCTAGTATCTTCTAGGGAAGCCGATAAGCGTAAGGCAATACAGAAATGACCACGGATCTCACTGAAGGAAATCACTAGGAACTAATTGGGCATATTTGTTTCTTCAATTCATCAATTTTTTTTCTCGAGGACAATGCACCAGTTTGATTTGTCAAAAAATTGATCCACAATGACTGTATTGTCCATGTTGGATACTAGCCTGTAAAAGTAACACAGAAGAACATAAGCAATTCATGTGTAGATGTGTGTCTTGCACTAGAAAATAGGAGGCGTTGTTACAACAAGAATACACCGGGGAACAAAGCAACAGAAATGAACAGTGTCTGTTGAGATTGTCAAGATCTAATATCTCAAGATTTTTTCCAGCAGTAATATGCAACGGCAATCTGATTGACAATGCTCCTTTAGTGCATGGTTATAATAGCCCCCACAAATCTTCAATTTTGTTAGTAAGGCCGAGAGAGAGAGAGAGAGAGAGAGAGGATATAAGAGTGTTGAACTGAAGCGTCACGTTTCCATATCTATGTCCTAAAAGCATTTTCAGAAATTTGGTGAACAATAGCACCATAAGTTCTTACACCCATTCACTCCACCCCCATCCCTTAACACTATCAGCTAGCAGCAGTAGGTCTTCTACTGTTTCCTCTCCCTCACAGCCGATTGACATTTTTTGTCCCATCCACCCCTTCCTCTCTGTAGCAAAACACAATCCATGTGACAGAAGGATCTGGATATATGTCTGTTAAGAAATTCCCACCCAGTAGAATCATAAACATTGACATTAAATTTTAACATATGCCTAGCTGAGGTATGCTTCTTATGATAATCATGGAGCCAAATATTAGCCGATATATGTAGTATTACTCCTAGCTACTAATATTCTTCAATACCATGAAAAAATCAGCTAAGTCTCCTTACTAGCGGTATAATGTCACATCTAGGCCATCACTTGAAATAGTAGCTGATATAGCCAAACTATCAGCCGCTATTGGGGCCCTCACTGCTTTTAGTATAGTACTCAAAATTAAGGATTTTACTATATGATTATTCAAGTATGTAAAATATAATTAAACAACGTTAAATTTTTATATATAATCTAATTTGAATGTAGTTATAAAAAAAATATTTTTGTGTATGTAACATCCAGTATCAATATATATCTCATGATATGGATAATAATACAACTGTGACTGATACTGATACTAATACCAATACTTAAACTGATAATGGTACTGCATCACCAATTCTTAGCATTCTCTTAGAAATTGGCTTATGGTCCATAAAACCTGGATCAACACTTGACAAATAACATGCTTTACCTGTGTTTGTCAACCTCTCATTTTTCAGAACTCCTAATCAAGAAACTCTTGTAAAGACCTAATCTCTAAGAACCTCTCGTCAAACACTTATCAATCTGCTCTCAAGGATCCCATAAGACATATTTTGCAGCACAATTTTTTTTTTTTTTTTTTTTGAGGGGGGGGGGGGGGGACAAGCAAACAACCATAAAACTCAACTTTAACACCTAACAAACTCTTAAGCAAACGTGTAGGATATTATTTACACATATCTTCCACTGATGAAGCCTCCACACTGTTCTAGATATCCCCTTGAAACCCTTCCAATCTATTGTGAGAGCCTTAGATGTTGCTTTATACAGCACATAAAAATATAAGCAACTACTTCATTAGGATTATCAAGCCTCCTTGGAACCAAAGTGGTAGTGGTCATTCACTACAGCTTTAAGTCCAGCTTCGGTCAGTTCCATCCCCACAAAAACGTTGGTCACTTCCACCACACAATTTTCCCATTCTTTATGAGAACAGAAGAATATCCATAATCCATCTAGCCAGAAGCTCTTTCCTTCAAAATAGGGAAGACAACAGATGAACTCTTTCTTTCGAGATGGATATGATACTTTGATCCTCAGATCCCTAAACGGACTCAACACACCACAACTGCTAATGATTTAGAGTACACTGAGCTAACTATCTTTTGTTTCCCACTAATGTCCTCTGTACCATTTTATCATTTAATTTAACATGTGGTCCCTGTTCTCTTCACTAAATAGTTGACCCCATTTCCATCATATAGGATTGTAATCTCACACTGCACCCTCCTAGGTTAGAGTTGTGCATGAAAATAGTGAGTATTCACATCACCCTACTTTACCCATGGTGCCCAAGCCAATTTTGTTGATAACAACACTCTAGCAATACCTCTGATAGTCCGTTCACATAAGTCACTGGCCTCTCCTTCTCCATTCGAATCAACCATGTTCCCCAGGATTTGGTAGCAAATCCCTCATCTTACATTATGGGGGAGACTGGCTTGTTCTTGGAAGATCTATGTAATTCGAATATGTGAAGTGGGTTCATCCAGAATTCCAGTAGGTTTGGTCTGCGAAAAAGAATTAAAGCTCTGGTTACAATATAGTTGACTAATTTAGAAGTTCTATATAGAAGCAGCACAATCGACCACCAAGAGAAACGTAAAGCCATGAGTATCAACAGGCACCCTAGGCCTACTCAGCCCCCCTGCCCCCCACTTTTCAAAAAAAGGCACCCTAGTGATGCAATACATTGAGAATTCTGTACTTTAATGTGTTATTCTGCAGAAGTTTTGGGGAAACGAACCTAACATCTTTTAACGCATCAATTTAGTTGTCAAACCCCACATACAACATTCGATTTGCACAAAGCAAAGACATTTCCACTAACTGCTAAGTTATTGGTCAAAGGAAAAGAATCAGTCATAGAAATGTAAAGGTACTGCAATTTACTGCTCCTGTCATCAGGGTACGTTATGCATTGAAGCACTACATCTCCCATTCTTTATATTTACAAAATGTATCCCCTTCTCTTCATTAGTCCCATTTGTTGCTACATCAGTCCTTCTAAGAGTCTCTAGTGAGGCTAGGAGCTTAGGCATTGATCAATGCATGAAATGAAATTAAATCTGATACATCCAAAAGCCACAAGGATTAAACCAAGATGCAGAGAAAAGGTTGAAAAAAGAAACCAAGATACGTAATCTATAACAAAGATTGTCAAAATTTACCAGGAAATGACACATTACCTTTCAAGCTCTCCCTCACTGAAAACATGGTAATATCTGCTGTACACAACAGCACCCTTCTTATCATCTTTCCTCGCAAGACCATTCACAACAGCACATGCAGAAGCACCACTTATTTCTGCTCGATGATAAGGTAAGTGCCAAGGGACAAAGTACTCCTGCTGATTCTGTTTAATTTCACTACTGTTGGAGGCACCTGATGCATCTTTCTTTTGATCACATGACTGCACTGCTTCCCTAAGATTCTCCTTGGATGTCCTGTTAGAATTTTTAAATTCCTCTCGAGAACCTTTGCAATTGCCTTCAGGAATGCTTTCTAACTTGAATGACTGGGGACTGCGGACACGGGGACTACTAGGCCCAACCCATTCCTCTAAATACTTCTGAGTTAGTGGTGTCCATTTACTTACTAAACTTCTATCCTCTTGTTCAACAGCCCAGACTGTTATTAACACTAGGCCACCCTTTCTAACCACTCGAACCAGCTCTTCAATTGCTTTCCTCCTCCTATTCTCTGTGCTTAGATGATGCAGTACAGCAATGGAGATTGCTGCATCACCAAAACCAGTTCTATATGGTAGATTTACAGCATCCGCAACCACAACTTCATGTCCTCTATCTGCACATATATTAACTAAAGGGGCACTTATATCACATCCTATGAAAAAACATTGTGCGTTCAGACCCAAATACTTCCCATTTCCACATCCTGCATCTAATATAAGAGATCCAACTGGTAAGGAGCTCAAAAATGCAGCAACCTTTGGCCACTTTGCAAACCGGGTTGAACTAAAGTGGGGAGCAATTGCATCATAAACATGATGAACATATGCCTTTTCAATTTCAGGGGTGCACTGAACATTTGTTGATAAAGAAGTTTGGCCATTGCTCATCAGGATAGATTGCTGCCTCTGGGACTCTTCATCAGAAACAGTAGTTCTGAATGCAGAACAACCTAGTTTAGTTTTCCTCATGGCACTGAAATGAAACACACTATCAACAACAATTTCAGGTAGACACAAAGCTCCCTGGGCCTGGAGAGAATACCTCCAAGCTTTTACAGCATCCAATATCTTAAGCATAAAAGTTAATGAAACATGATCCTGCAATAACACATTTAAACTATTTCCTAAGTTGTTTGTACTGCAAAGTATCATAAATTAAGACTCATTTCATATCTCAAAATATTCCATAAATACATAGGTGAAACCATACAAGATTTGTATCTAAGTAACTGCTGTATCTGTAGGCAGGATGGGTTGTTGAAACTGAAGTTGTGTGTGATGCACTTTGGTGCATGAATTGGGTATTTGATTGGGAATTTTGTGGAAGTGAAGGTCCCAGTTCAGTATTCTCTCTAGAGTAAAGCTTTTAATGCTGATGGCTTCATGACTGAACCCTGAAATTATGCTTATAGGAATATAATCGGCCTTCCATAGACAGTATAATCTGCCTCCCATTGTTTAACATATAATGTAATGAAAAAAACCCTGAACAATAGATGTTAAGTAGACAATATGCAAGTGAGAGTTAAGGCCTTGATTGCAAAAGCAGGTATGCTAAACAAACAACAGTTGCACAGTAGCCCATATTGAGTTAACTAGAACAATGCTAGTGACGTTCCTGCCGATCAATATTGGGCCCATGCACCAAACCCACTTGCAAATTGGTAGAATGCTATATGCTTGTGTAAGAGTATTTAAGTCATTGTAATATATTTTAACAAGTCAATAAATACAAGTGTACACACCAAGACGCATAGAGAGGGTTTATTTAGCCTTCCCTGTTCCTTCTACATAGTATGAGAGTTGGGGGGTTTATTTTTCATTGCGGCAGCTAGGTGGTCTTCTGCAACAGTTCATAAACAATGCTGCTACAATGTGCAAATAGTGCAGCTATAGTGAGTGAACAGTGCAGCCCTATGCTTTGTTCTCCTCTGTTCCGCGGTCAGTTCTCCTGTTGCCGCTGCTAGTCTCCATCAGTGCTTTTGCTGCTAGTTTTTTGTTGTTATTTGTCAGTATTTGGATATGTTTTCCTGGTTTTGGTTAACATGTTGTCTTGCTGGCTTTTAGAGGTTGTGTTGACTGATTATTTCCTATGCTCCGGTGTGTTTCTTGTGTTGCTTCTGCTGTGGATTCCGTCTCTTCTGATTTTATATGCCTTGATTGATTTCTGCTGCTGCAAGCAGACTATATTTGGTTTAGGGTTTAGCTGATTTCTCTGTTTCTCTATTGATTAAGCATTGTAGTTGTTTGTTGATTATTTATGGCCAGTGAATTTGTTTCTAGATGTTATGATGATAGTGATGGAAAATTAATTTGTTTTCGTTGTGGTGAAGTTTTTTATACACGAAATAAGTGCTAGAAGTTACATGAATTCATAATCGGTATGCTGTTATTCCTGTTCAAACCCTACAACTTGTAACTCAACATCCTCTCAAGCTTATGTCATTAATTTTGATGCCTCAGATCACATGACTAATATTACCTGTGTGTGAGGAATGCTTTGCAATTTATTTCTCCATATGTGGAGAAGCTGTAAAATATTGTTCTTTTTATTAGAAATTCTTCATTCTAGAAGCAGCATTTCAAGATTCTATACAAGCAGAACAACCTCAATCAAGAAAATGAGGAGAGACTAGCCAAACAAGTGGAACCCCATACCAAATGCTGAACACAGCGTATCTTTTTAATAATATTCTTACCATCTTTCATAACAAACATATTTAATCAGCAAAACCTATTACAAAGACAAACTAAAAGATAGTGGAAATGATTGAACCTTTTTTAGAAATTCCTTATTTCCCTACTAATGAACTTTCAAGTACATATTTCACAACATCGAATCTACTATTCAACCAACAATTGTCACTTGAAGACAACTTAGCCCTCTACCTAAACGATTACGATTTTCAAATATCATACCATTAATGCAGGTAAACAAGGATACAAAATAAATTTGAAAAATCATTTAAATTTATTAGTTGAAATATCAGCTAAGATAGACAAATTAAATTTTACAGGACAAATTTATAAAATATTAGAGAAATCCTCCAATGTTATCATGCCTAACTACAATTATGGACTGCTGTATAAAGGAAAGTGGAGTATCCATTTGCCTTGAAGAATATTTTGCAATCTTAGGCACAAGCCAAATTACTGAAAAGTAGTGAGTAGAGTACAACCTTCAAACTATGTATAACTTGTATGCACCCTAATCAGCAACGAAATTGTTCACACTAGCCATTGAATCCAGCAGCAGCAATTATCATGCTAAATCGGCTAATCACATCGGGCTAATCAGCAAATGTGATATGTTTTCTCTGATAGGGATCGTCATGGGTCACGACCAAGTAATCAACATTCAAAATAGGCTAAATTGTTACAGAACTTGTATTGGCCACATTGCCAGGTCCAATCAATCCAACTTTCAAATTTTGAATTGCTAGAAGGCTAATGACCATACATTTCCCATGCTCACCACAATGACACTGAACCTATTTGCCCCACCAGTACCATGTCATTTGAGTTTATCTTCAGCAACGATGGTCAAGTAATAGATAATAAGAGAAGATGACACTCAAAATAATTGGGTGTATATCTTTTTTAACGATTGGATGGAAGTAAAAGACAGATTATGAAATATAATAATTTTGAGCACCAGCAAGGATGGTGAGTTCAAAAGTGACAACACAAGTAAAAACTAAAATTGCACATGAATATATTTAATCATTCTAACATCAGAAATTTGTTTATATGACATATATAAAAATTGATACTAAAATAAGACATTTATTGATTTATCTTTTTATATATTTTTATAAATAAAATAATAGTTGGATCATTGGCCTGCAATTTAGCCAGCGGTTTTGCCCACAGACTAGCCCGCAAACAGCAGGCAAGCTAGACTATAAAGGGCAAGGCACGGCACAGGCATGACACAATCAGGTCTAAAGCAGGCCAAATGTTGTGCTGAGCTGGATAAATCCTAAGCCATGACATGCTAGGCACGTCCAATTAACTTATCATTTAATACGATTTTTGTTAGCAAGTTTACTAAATAGCATAATTATTATACTGTATTTTTTATAGAAGTTATGAATTTTAGAATCTTATGACAATAAGGATTATTTGTAGAGGCTATTAGATGGAGGCCTCTACATATTAGATGGAGAATCAACATCTACTGTTTGTTCAAGTGTTATTTCTACACACCTACAACTTCATTGATTAGGCTGGATCATCCTTTGCTTTCTAGTACAAAAAGGTTATATCCTAGAATCATACCAATTTGCTAAGCACCACATGGGTCATATTATTCTAGAGTCAATAAATAAGCATATGCTCCTTTTGAGTTAGTTGAATCAGATGTATGGGGCTTTATCCCATTTTGTCTGAGATATAGCTATGTTAATTTGTTATGTTCTCTGGCAATTATTCAAGGATAACCTCCTAAAAAGCATTCTAAGGTAGGTTCTACTTTTTGAGCATTTTGTACAAAATATGAAGACCCATTTTTCAAAGTCTTTGAATTTTTGAACCGATAATATCAATGAATATCTTTCTTATGTCTTTTTTAATGCTAGGGCTTTATTATTTTATCACATTTGACAATGATCATCCAAGGATAGCATAGTTATATTTAATACAATCGCAATGATTATAACTTTCATTTTGCATTTTGTGTTGAAATTAAGACCATGTTTTCTATCTCTATACGTATTTTATAAAATGGTAATACCTATGAATGTTTTTATACTTCTTTTTTGTTTTTTTTGTCCCACCATAGGTTTCATCATTAGTCATCTTGCCCCAATACCCTAACAAAATGAAAGAATGGACACTTCATGGATTCTTATTTAAAAAGGACTTCCATAGATTTTTTTTTTTTTTTAGAACGTTAGTGTTGGCAACTTGTTATCTTCTTAATTGAGTTCCTTTGGTGTTGTTTGGGAGGTGATTCCTTATAATGTTTTATTTCCTAGGAAGTTGTGTATGTTTTGTTTATGATATTCGGCCTCAAATAATCAAACTTGATCACAAATCTTTATTGTGTATTTTTTTTATTTTTTGTTTGGACAAAATCATACTAACATTGGCAGATGTTTGCAATACCACTGATATGTATTGATTCTGAAGGCCCCAATCTAGTCCCTTACCTTTTGTGAGAAGCTTACTGGCTGCAACTAGGTCTACATTGTGAAAGTTGATCCTGATGGTTCTCTAGCTCGCCTAAAAGCAAGGATGACTAAGCAATATCAAGCGTCTGGGATGAACAACAATAATACTTTTTACCAGTGGACAAACTGACTTATGTCTTTGGATGAAATTTACTATGGGCACTTGCATCAATTATATATTAAGAATGCCTTTATATATAGTAACCTTTAGGAAGAGGTATATTTTGAACTTCTTCCCAAATTAATTACACAATAGGAGTCTAGGTATGTTTGTAAATTATTAGCTAATAAATTCATTAAGTAGTTCGAAATAATCTTTTATGGGCTTGGTTTGACAGGTTTCAGTGAAGTAGTGCAAGAGTTTCTGACTCTATCATTATGACAGCAACCATTTTATGTTCTAGCATCACTTTATTGTCAGGTGTTAACTTCTCATTGTGCATACGGATGATATTGTGATTACTATAAATCACAATAAATACTAGGTTTTAAACCTATAATTTGGAGAGTTTGGTGATTCCTTGGTATTTAAGATGCTAGGTGTCTTTGTGGCTTCCTTTAGATTTGCTTTGTGATATATATATGTTGGGCGCAAAAACCTATGATGTTTCCATGGATCTACGAATGAAATTATCTAGAGATGACGGGAACACCTTTACTAAACCAAAGAGTTACCAACAATTAGTCAATAAGCTTAATTTCTTATTATGAGATGATCAAATATTTCTTTCTCATTTAGAATTGTGAGTTAGTTTATGACAAGACATTAAGAAGTTGTGATATGTATTCTGAGATATTATAAGGGTGTACCAACACAAGGCTTGGTTTTCAATAACTACAGTTATACTCAGGTCAAGATTTTTTATTCTAATTAGGTCAGGTCACGGAATGATCAGAAGTCCATTATAGGTTGATATGTTTTATTTGGAAACAACCTTATTGCCTAGAGAAGTAAGAAACATGGTATGGCTGCCAAATTACGTCTTGAATCAAAGTATTCTACATTGATAAATGATACACGTGAGGCGATGAGGTTTCGACAGTTTTTAGATAGTTAGGGTGTCAAGGTTCGAGCCCTCCTCAATCATGTTGAGTCAATCAAGCAATTATCCAAATTACATCAAATCCGGTATTTTACAAGTACATAAAGCATATAAAAGTGGATTTTCATTTTATTCATAAAAAGCTTTCAAACTTAGTTTACATAAAATGAGTGGGAACTAGAGATCAACTAACAATTATTTTCTCTATGTCTTTAGCTGAAGCTCGAGTTACATATATTTGTAATAAGCTAGACAAATATTTATGCTCCAGCTCAAGGTTTGTTACATTATATTGTAAATAAGTCTAAATACAAGTGCATACACCAAAAGGGTCTCTTAATTCAATCATATCTCTCTCCCTCTCCTCTTTTCTTCTAGACAAATAATTAAATGTGCTAACAAATCAACCAAGTTGAAGGGAAAAACTCTTAGAAACAAGGTTGAAACATTGCTATTGGTATTAGTCGCAACCATATTAATGTCAGATATATTAGATAATATATATAGGTATTTGATATAATTAAAGGAAAAAATTTAAAAAAATTATAAGCTGATAGGACCGTTTTGACCGATATATCAACTATATTAGCCAATATATCACTGATACAATAATATATTGTAATATTATCACGATTTCCGGGGGCTCGTTAATGATTCATAATGGCCGATATTTGCATTTATACTTAGAACAACAGCATCATCCAACTGTTTATTAGCTGGTAAAAAAATCAGGATGGGCAAAAGAATGTGGATGTATTGCCACAAACATACAACAAAATAGAAGAGTACAAGTTCACGAACAATTTGACTATGAGATACAACCAATGCAAGCTCATAGAAGCATATTACACATCTAACTACTGAAGAATCTGCAAATGAATCTTGGATAGCTAAATCATACATGGTACTTGTTAGAAAAAGACTAGCAGCAAAGGAGGGAAGAAAAAGAATAATAAAATCACTATTTCTAGCTTATTTGCAACTTAGCACCCCTTAAATATGCTCCATCATTGAGTCAACCTGTTACATTAATGGTCACTGGAAGGGCCCCAAACTGGAAGCGGAGCATACCATGAGCAACTATAAAATCTGCAATAAGCTGAATTTCTAATTCTACTAATGTCGAATCTCTCATATCTGATCTCCAAAAGATATATCCCTAATACCTTAACATCATCCCTCCCTTCAGATTCATCTTACCAGGCTAACAAGGCAAATGCTATGAAGAGATACAAGAAAACTATCAATCCTTTTCCCAATAAAGATCCCAAGCAGAAAGTGCAAAATGAACTCGTTAGAACTCATTAACAACGGGCAGGCACCTGGGCCACTGCCTGGAGACATTCCTACGGTTATTATCTGATCAAGGCTAGAAGGCAACAGTACATCTACAGACAGAAAACAGATGAAAAGTGGAAGTAGGCAGAGTATACTGTGAATCTAAACACTTGCAATCATACCTCAATAGGAAGTAACAACGATATCCAAAAAAAGTTACAGATCTATTTTTAGCAACAATTACTATGGACATTAGCAACAATATGTAAGAACCAAAACCAGGAAAAACCTCATGCCTGACACAACCATATGTTTTTTCCACCAAAAGTACATTTAAAACCCAAAAGTCGTCATATTAATGAAAATAATTAGAATGAAGTAACATTTAATGGAATTAATGCACTTTGATTGCACTTCCCCATTGCAGAGTAAGTGCTAATGATCTTTTAGATCTAAGCTTTTAGGGGTTTTAAAGATGCTTTGATTCTACGGTGACCGGATTGACACCCTTGTTGTGTAGTAAGTTGACTATCCTCTTTCTTCTCTACTCTCATTTTGGTAGCCCTCAGTCTTCTTCTCTCTGGAATGAGTGGTTCTCGCTCACGTGCTCTCCATTTTCTGCATGAATCACTTTATTAAATGAGGAGCCCACTATCCTTGAAGGTTACAGTAATGTTACTGTAAGATAATACCTAACAACGAATATCCAGCATAATTTTTAGCACACACTCCATGCCACATGAACCTTTGGTCATGTGTCTGGCAGCTGCTATACCAATGCATCCACCTTGAACAACAATGCGAAGAGTTGAGAAAATGGGCAATGAAGAGGCCAACCTATGAAACCAATCAACGACATAGGGCCTTTACGTGGCCTGTTCATTGTATAACAACAAAATAAATTATTAATAGGGGGGCACAAAATAAATTGCAAACCCCGCTTCATTACTCAAAACAATAATTCTGACTAGATACTAGTGCATGAGGACATAGTTAAAAGTGTGGAGAAGGGAGAAGCGGGAGGAGCAAGAGCAAAGATAATACGCCTGTAAAATTCACTTGAAAATTGATCAGACCTAAATCTCAGCAAAACCTTAGTTGTCTCTTGTATAGAGTGATTTTTCTGAAGACAATTGATAAATACTGAAAACTACATTATCCCCCATCTATTTACTGTCATTCCTTGATAATATTCAAAGCGAATATGTCTACTATTGACTTGAAGAAAACCCCAAATGAATGTAACAAAACCAAAACTTAACTAGATCAGAGCTTTCTTCTCAATCCTGCAATTCTTCATTTCATTCCACTTCTTCCTTTCAGTTGCTATATTGAAAAGCATTTCTTTCAATCCCCTGCCACTGCATTCTCTACTATTCATTGAGTTTAATTAGATTTTATTTTGATGTTTTCTTAGTGTGTGAAAGAGTTTAGACACAAAGGGAGAACTTTAGAGGCGAAAAGGAAGAAGGCCAGACATACAAAAGTGAGATCTCTATAATCCAGTTTCAAATTCCTTTTATAAAGGGCATTTATGTAATTTTCCCTAATAACTTTTATCCCCTTACACTACACAATCTAATTATTCAAGAGCCAGCTTGAAGAGTGCTATTTTGGGATAGCATTGTTTTGGGAGAGTTTTAGTTTGATTATAGGAAAGTAGCAAGAGAAGGCCGTGTATTTTCGGCAAGGGAGTTTCTTAATGTCATGCCTGATGAGCTTCCTAGTGAATTATTGAAGAGAATGTACACAATTCTAGATTAGAAGTAACGAAGGACTAGCCTCTTGGTGAAACCAAGAATGAGCTCCCTTATAAGACGGTATTTTCAATTGTACCTGGTCAATGTAATAGTTTTTCATGTCAATACATATTAATATATATTTTCTTGTTTGGATAATATTGTTAACAATTCCTCTCATGGACTCAATCATAATCTTTCTGTAGAATTGTTGAGGTGCATGACCATGTTCAATAGGTTGTTGGTCTTGCTAGTGTGATTTATGTTGCAATATTGCCTTTGTGTACATTATCAACTTTGAATCTACATCTAATAAGATGGCCATCATTGGTTTCAAAAAAAAAAAGTATGATTTCTAGAGTTACCTATGAATCAAATGGTTTTTAATATTATATCATCCGACTAGAGAGATGGGTGCCATGATCTCTCATTGAGTAATTTGATGGACCATATAGGAACAAAAATGTCTAGATCAAGGGATTACTAATGCTTTAATCTCAGTTATAACTTTTTATCATTTCAGTTAGATTCTCAATCCACTAGATAATCATTAGTTTTATTGCTTTGAAACTTCTTTTAAGTGTCGTAGTTCCTTTTTTGTGTTTCTATCATCTTATTGATGAATCAACACTATAATCTATACTGCAACAGCTGGGTTATTCTTCAGTTGTGATCATCAATCCCAATTCATGGGTTTTCCCTAAATTTCTAGCAGCAGATCCCTTCCCTAGACTGGCATTTGTTCACAATTTGAGCTACTAATAATAATCCATTTATTCAATTTTTCAAGAGCTTTTAGTCTGCTTTTAGTCAATTAGCAAACACTTTGCATTGTCTCATGTATTGGATGATTTTGCAGAAGCCAATTTGAATTTCATGGTTTTTCTCCAAATTCAAAGCAATGGAGCCCTTCCCCAGCCTGGCATTGCTCATTATTTGAGCTACTAGTAATAAACAAATTATTCAATTTCTCAAGAGATTTAATCCTCTATTGGTCTATTTTTTTAACAGGGTTCGGAAGGTTTTCCTTGAATACATCTTTTTCTATCCCTTTATTTGCCATTTTGAGGCACAAGATGTTAGGTGTCAAGATAAGAATCCTTGATCCTTCTCAAAATTGCAAGTGTCAATTGGTCCAGTCAAAGTTAAACATTAGATATTGAAGAGCATTCCTACATCATAAAAATCCAATCAAGTAAGCCAGCATGACTAATGGGTTAGTGTTCCTAACTTTTGTTGGCAGTGGTCTTTATAGCCAAGCGTTTGCTACAAGAGATACTAAAAGGAATAGTCATTGATAGGAATGCAATGTAATCTTACATCCCTTATACACTGTCGATGTCATCTCTCTCAAGGAATCAGTCTCCCATCCCCATTAACCACTAATTAAAATGTCATTCCCATAACATTTGAGGATCAGTTGTCTTTCATAGATTTTGTTTACTGATTGTGAATAATATAGTAAGCATTGGCACAATGATAATGCTTGCTCTAGTATGATTTAGAGGTCACAAGTTCAACTTACACAAACATCATCTCTACAATGCAAGGGAATGGGGAGACCAAGGGTCAAGCTGGTACAATTGACCCTTCCAAACCTCAAAATGTAGGAGCCTTGGGCAGAACGCCACCCTTTTTATGTTAATTGATTGTTAACTCCAAAGAAATTATAACTGAATTACAGAAAATACAGCTAAAAGAACCACAAACTACACAGAGCCATTTCATCAAACACCTAACGAACCTAGGTCATAGTATGAAATTCGAACTTTTCAAACTACACGACACAACAAGTAAACCAAATTTAATGAGACCAACATGCATTGAGAAATTAAGAAATCTATGCCGCTTGAATATGTGTAGAGAGAATCAAACCAAGAGAGAGAAGCGCTCAATGAAGCAGCAAATATAAATTTGTACAGTAAGCGAGACCCATATAAAATAAGTTCACCCCATAGTTCGCAACATCATTTAATTACTGGACAAATAACAGAGCAATTAAGGCGGCCCAAAACAACACACGGGCAAGGACTGAGAAAGGAATTGAGAGAAAAATTTTTCCACTACTGGCAAATGAATTAAGTTGGAGTTCTCTAGCAAAGAGTATGTCTCAAGGTCAGAAAATTTTGCAGATCATGGGATTTGGATGAGGCAGCAGCAGAGAGAGACCGATAAGAAACTCATTGAAAGAAAAAGCTCACCTCCACTCCACTGCGCCGACAATCGTCCGATGGATAAAGGGAGGTGGCTGTGCGGGGTTGTGTTCGTTTATTTCTCTCTTTCTGGGCGATTGTATTTCCTTTTTTCTACCAGTCTTTGGTTAAACTTTCAATGAGAAACATTTAGGAAGAAGAAATTTTTTTATGACAATGTGATAGAAAAATAATTTAAAAACTTAAGTTCTCATAAGATATCAAAGCACCTCTTAGAATTTTCTAAAAATCTCAACCAATATGAAGTCTCAGCACAATAAATGATACAATTGCAAACCAAAGGTTAACGTTATTTATGCCCTATCAGTTGAGTAAATTTCATAAGCATCTTTTTGCAAAATAATCTTGTATCCAGATATATCTACAAATCGGAACACCTTTCCATTACCTCGAGTAGCTAAAAAGTTCCTAGCACTAATTGTCTAACATGTTCAACCCAATATTCTCTCTCGATATCCAATGATATCAATATGATGGTCTCATACAGAAAAATAAGCAATCCATCAATAAAATAAAAAGGCATTGTAACAATTTGATGGGTCTATCACCCGTGGGCCGACCTGAGATCCAAGCTCATAGCGGAGAGTGGTTTGGAAGTTATAGCCTAGGAGAGCCCCAAAGGCCCAAGGTCTAAGATCGTGTGACCCAGGACCACCCATCGAGACATGAGCAAGTAAAATCGCCCACTGAATGTGGCCCATAAACACAAGTCCCAATATCACCAGCTCATCGACTCTAATTCAGCAGATATGCCCACGTGATCACAACCTACCATGTCGAGCATGCCAGAAAAGAAGGCACTAATCACGATGCTCATTATTAAGAAGGAAATGCCAACTAAACTACACCCCATGATTTCCTCTACAAATACCTCCTTTTCCCCAAAGGAAAGAGGGAGGAGAAAGGAGAGAATGGAAATTGCAAAAGAGAACTCTCTCCAAGCTCACAAAAATGGAGAACGAGGGAGATGATCAAGGGCATGCGACAATCAGTCTCAAAGCTGCCTCACATCAGAGGCGAATCCTTCTTCCTTACCGATTACCAATCCCGACCGGTGGTTGTACAGCCCTCACACCAGCTTGGAGCTCTCATGCTGTGTGGCCAACAAAGACGACTCGTAGAGCAGGATGTAGAGAGCCCCCTTCATTTGTAGTCGAGGAAGGACTAGCGAGCAACCTCTCTCTTCACCGTCAGCATCCAGGAATCTCTTCCTCCTCCGATTAGTCACCCCTCCGCGGGTGCACTTGACAGTCAGCCACTCCTCAGCGAGTGCATCACTCCACTCTTTTTGCCAGCCACTCCCTCGCAAGAGCATCTGTCTCAAAAGCCGCTCCTTAACTGGGCGCACTTGCTCAATCCTCCATCTCTTCAAGCCGCCCCGTAGCGAGGTGCATCTTAAGGAGCTTAGTCCTCCAACTCTCTAAGCTGCCCGCTGGGCGGTCACACTCAATGAAGCTCAATCCTCCAATTCTCTAAGCCGCACCCTAGGCAGGCACATTTAATGAAATTCAATTCTCCATCTCTCTAAGCCACCCCTGATTTGGCGCACCCATTGGAGTCTAGTCCTCCACCAATACTCAATCTCCCATAACATACATCCATATATTTCTCTCATATCCTCGCGTCTTTCTATCTGTTGAGAAAGATTTTTGATTGGAGTATCGAATGATATATTGGGGAACAAGTCCTGTTAATTTTATAACCTCCTATTTATTAGTTATGTTGCATAAGATTCAGGTTCTAAGTCAAGGAGATCAAACCCACCTTAATTTGACCCATCGTGAAAAATCAAGTGGCTCTCCAATCCGTACAACAATCTAAATCTAGATATATATCATTGACACCACCTGTGAAAAGCGATTAAAAAGTCTAACCACCATACACATAAGAGCAAATATGGTCAACATAATGAGCATGAGCTAGCACACCAAGCAGCAACGTCTCCTCCCATAGCGATGACCTCTCCACGGGTAGCCATATCGACGGATGTTCAACCTTGGATGTGCAAACAATTGCTGCCCCACTAGGCAATCCATCCTGATCCATCTTCAAATCCTTTGCACCCGTCTGAAGGTGTAATGCTAGGGGCTTTGCCCTTTAGGTCCTAGAGCCTTAGGGGGCCTTGACGCGGCGTAGACAGTAAGCTGGAAGGCCCTCGGGGATGGTAGAATCCTCAACCCTCTCGCATGTGGCATTTCACGTCCAAAGATGCTACTTGCACGCCTAGCAAGGTCCTCCCTCGACACTAGCAGGTTGCTTATTAACAAAGCAAACACGGTTAATATTCATGCTCTAGCCAGTGCACCGAGTAGGACCATCATCTCTCGTGGTAATGACCCCTCTCTGGATAGCTATGTGGACATACAACTGACCCTGAGTGCATAGGCATCAACTACTCAACCGAGCACCCTGTCCTCAGATTGTAGGTAACTCTCCAAAGGTGCTACGTTGGGGGCTCCGCCTTCCAACTCTCAAACCTCGGCATCCAAAAGGAAAAGTAGGAGAAAATCAACATCTGTAGAGGAGTCAGTAGCCTAACGACCTCGTGGCCCAGGCAGACGCAAGTGACAGTGCCTAGCGACAGCCAGAAGACCAACCGAGCCATGAGGCGTGGGATGAAAGCCTAGAACAGTACAACTCACACTACTCCCGTGATGACGAGAGGCCCCCTACTCAAAAGAGAACTCCACGCAGTGTCAAAAGACACTTTACTGACCTAGTTAGGTCACCATTCATGACGGGGATTCGTATGTCTCCATCTCCTTACAACATCCGAGACCTGAATATGAAGCCCCGCGACTGAAGTTTCGATTTGGTGCTCCACCTGGATCACTCCAATACTTCACCAAGCTCCTAAGGCCTTGTAAGTTCCCAGTGCAGTTTCAGAAGCAGGCTGGAGTACCTTAAGGGAGGTAGAGTCCTTAGACCCTCACATGCGGCATTTCATGCTAGAAGATACTGCATGTGCACCGAGCAAGGTGGGCAGCAGGCTAGAATGCCCTCCGGGGTGGCAGAGCCCTCAACCATTTTGCCTGTAGCATTTCATGCTAGAAGACGCTTCCTTCGTGCCAACTAAAGTCCACTCTTAGTATTTGCATGTGACGACCCGAGTTTGAGTCCCCAAACCCGACTCGGACCATCACGGTAAAGGTCTCGAATCATCCGAAATCATAAATTATACGTTATCAATGAACTCAACATCATTAAAAATATCGTTACTGAACATCATAAATATATCATTAATTTAATATCCATAACAGTAATAATAAATAATTTCAATAATATTGATATTTTAAAATATCAAACTTCATATATGAGATATCTGAAAAATATCTAAAGATTAATGAATAACAAAAAATCGCAGATCTTTATCATGGGAGCCTCAAATTCTGATATCACCTCTATTTGGTGGCTACCCAAAAGTCGTGCGATCTCTTTTATCATGATGTCAACCTGTCTAATTTGGAGCCAATAAAACACAAGGGTGAGCTGAATGTCGAGCTAGTAAATATAATCAACAATAGATCAGTACAATTAAGTATCTCAGATGATAAAATAATGAATAAAATCAATAATAGCAGGTAATATATTAACCATTGTCCGAGACTCAATAACATGTCGTGTCCACAACCCGAAGGCCACATGAATGGTTAAGTATCAAGGAAGCAACATGGATTCCATCAAATCCGATCATCAGTTCAATACGAAGTCACAACCACACGAATGATCAAAAGTCTTCATGGATCTTATTTTACCATAGTGAACCAAAGGCCGCGTATTTACACCCCCAACGGTTGGGTAATACAATAAGGTTATCCATGATATCCAACTACCCTTACAATCCTCCCAAAGGCTGTACCCGTAGCATGTCAATACCACCTCCGATACCCCTTACCAATGATATCCCAGATATCATCATCTACAATGGTCACTAGGTTATAAGCATCCCTCTCGACTCACTGTACGAGATAACAAGAATTTAATTATCAACTCAATTTGAAGTCACAATTGTACGAGATAACAAGAATCTTCTTAGATCTTATTCTACCATAGTGAACCAAATGTTGTGTATTTACGCCCCCAACGGTTGGGTAATACAACGAGGTTATCTATGGTATCTAATTACCTCTACAATCCTCTCAGAGGTTGTATCCGTATCATGCCGATACCACCCGTGATCCCCTCGCCTAATGATATCCCAGATATCATTCTCTACAATGGTCACTAGATTATAAGTATTCCTCCTCAATATTAACGACCTCAACCTCCAGAATGGAATCGGTATTGAAAAAGTATATATTACTCTATAGTCCCACGAACTGCCATTCGTTTGGATACCGTGGAGTTTTTGTATACTCTCCTTTACTTATCTATAGAGTGCCAATAAGACGTACGCACACTGGTAAGGTTAACGCGAAGAATATTTTTATCAGATTTTATCAATGAGATACAGAAATAATCACGTAACCGATTATTAGCATGTCAGGCATACCATACTCATGCATAATTCCTTATCACATATTCTGCC
>JAODPA010108636.1:0-19913 GCA_025585075.1 Nepenthes mirabilis
ATTTAAATTCTAATTAATAATAGATAATTACTACTTAATATCTTTAATATTTATCTACTTGTATTAGAATCGTGCCATTATAGGCTTAGGCCACCAAGCAATAGGTTGACTATAAAACCCAAATAACCTATGTATCAGGTGACTAAGGGGTCTAAATAGCTCACCACTTAGATGCCTGGTTAGCGCATAGGGAAGGCATCCGGGTGTCGAGTAAACAATGATGTTAATTTGACCAAAAAGATGTTGGATGCCCATCGACTAATCACAACGTGTGATTGTAAGTTATTGAATAGAACAGCATATAAAGTAGTTGATAATGTAATTTATTTGGTTAATTCAAAAGGTATTATCATGCTCCAAAAGGATATAAGTTAAAAATATTAATCGGGGCATGTCACCTGTGGAATATCACAGTTTGTGATGAACAGTGTTAGGCCTATCATATGAATGCATTGTGCCGACACTACATATTTATGTGTGAATGGTATTAATAAATGGGCCATAAGCAAAATCTCTTTCAACGGAAAATTTAAATATAATACCACGTACCTAAAGCTAACACTATTCCTAATTGAGATATTTATAATAAGCTACTTGTCCATAGATTTAGCAGCAGTTCGAATGTTAGACTATTTAGGAATCTTTGGATCATATTGATCAAAACCAATCCATATGCTCACATTTTTAGTAAGATTTCGGCTAAAAACATACAAGCACTGTAATATTTTTCTTTATTGGTATTTAGTTACCATGTTGTAAGGGCATGATTATCAGTTTTGAAAATGAAAATGATACTAGCAAATTGTTAAAGGATACGGTATTTGACATATTTAAGGCATTTTTAAAATCTGGCCACTGTTAATAGATATGATGATTTTTTTACTTTTGAATTTCAAACAAATCAATTAAGAGTCAGTATACAAAGATTTATGATTAATTTTTTAATTTGTTTTCCATTTTTTGAAAATAATATTTGAATGGTTATTTTTTTTGTATTTTAAATATTTTATACAATATCGAATACATTTAACTTTGAATTCGAATGAATCCTTTTTATTTTTAAAATGAAAAATAATTTTATAACACTTTTTTGACAATAGAATTGAACCCAGTCAATTACTGGGCAAAGGGATTCGGCCCAAATTCATGACTGGGGCAAATGTTGACCCGGTCCATAGCCCATCAAAATTTAATTAACAGCTCCAAAAGTGATAAATTTATAATCAAAGAACGCTTTGCCTTTAAGACTTCGTTACTCATATGAAAAAGTAATATGATTAATCAGATTTCAGACATCAAATCTTAACGACGACAACAGCGACGCGCAAGCTAAAACGCAGATCAGATCTCTGTCTCTCCACCTTCAATCTCAGATTCATTTCCTGAGAGGCATTGTTTTCTCTTTCCTTAGAGCAGCCTTCTAGCTTGTTCAACGAAGATTAATGTTTTCCCACTGATTAACAATCGACGAATCCGGAAGAAATGGAGTTGCAATGGATTTGAGCTCGAAGAGAAAGTGAGGGCGAGGAGATGGTAATGGTGATTTCGTATTGATAAATGCCGAGCACATTGCTGAAGTGAAATACTCATAAAAGCAAGAACGAAGGCTCTTTGTCGTCAACTTTTCGCCGAGATCTCTCATATTCGGGCTGTTGCGAAATCGCGAACTGCCAAAGATTACAAATCAAGTACATATAAAGTGCAAGAAGAAGAAGACTGCAATTTCGAATTGCCTTTGCTTGCGCAAGATCGGATGTTCAACATCGAATTGAACATGGAGAGTTGTGGCTCGGTTGGTGACGATAAAAGTCGGGATAGGATAAAGTACGCACCTTTTGATGTTGAAAGTGAGTCTAAAACAATGGTGAATCACTTGAATTTTCGTGGCGGCATTGGAGGTGGCGAGGATGGTGTTGAAGCTACCGGTAATTCCGAGAGGTTGCCGGCGGATCCGATGAGCTATATTTGGGCTGCTAATGTGCTGAAGACGTTGTGTTTCATACTAGTTTGGTACACTTTCAGCTTGTTTTTGACACTGTAAGTCTCTTATTCCGTTGTCTTCCTTTAGAGCTCACGGAGCTTAATTCCATGAACATAATCATGTCTTATGGTCCTTATTCTGTAATATGGCTGCATAAAAGGCTGGATAAGAGTATGGTTCGGAATTATAGGATATTCACTTAGTTGATTAAACTTCAAAAGACATACATAAAGTCTGAATCGGTATTTCCTTTGAAACTCATAATGTTGAAGTAGTAATTCTCCCCGAGGATCATGGGTAGCGTTTTCACACTGCTATTTTTATATGTTGATATCATGGAGAAAGAATAAGCTCAGGTTTGTTAGTGTTGGCTCTTGGGTCATTTTCTTGCCGCGGCTGTTGGCACCAGACTTGCCCTCCAATAGATATTCATTAAGGGATTTAGATTGTACTCATTCCAATTACCAGATCCAATGAGTTCAGTATTGTTATTTATTATCACTACCTCCCCGTGTCAGGATCTAGCATACGGTAGCTTCGCACCACTAGTTTTTCAACCAAGCGTGAAGACCAATTGTGCGAATCAACGATTCCTCTCTTACTAGGTTGAATTACCATCGCGACACTGTTATCAGTAGAGCAAAACTAACTTGTCTCACGACGGTCTAAACCCAATGTCCTATCAGTGCCCTTGTTGCGCCCAGCAGCATTGGTGTCTCGCCCGTGCTGCGCCTTGTCAGGGCTTAGCAACGTCCTTATCGCGCCCAGTAGCGCTTGGGTTGCTCCCTAGCACCTCTAGTGTCGCGTCCAGCAGCTCCCCAGCGGGGCCCAGAAGTGCCCTTGTCGCGCCGAGCGCGTCCCAACAGTGCTCGTGTTGTGCCAGCAGCGCCTCGATTGGGAGTCTTATAGCTAATAAACGGGTCATATGATGGTTCATTCTATTTTGGTGCAAGGTTTTGCATGAGCGAAGAATTGGATTGGCGTAGGAAATAGGCACTTGAGGAGCGCTTGAGAAGGCACATGTGTGTAGGTAGCAACTGCAATGGGATGCTTGTGTGCTAGGCCAAATTTGCTTGTGTAGGAGGTATGCACTGGCCAAATTTGCTTGTAGTGTTCAAATGTCAAGATTGGCCTTTGAGCTGGCATTTGAATGCCAACAAGGGGTGTAAAAATCTTGCACGATTTATAGGTTTAAATTTGAAGCATTTAACAAAAGAAAGCGCCACACTGAGTCAGAAAGGAGAAAAGAGGGAAGGAGAAGATTTTTAGCTTTCGTTTGAGGTTAGATTCGAGTTTCATCCTTTGCCAAGCTTAGGTATGCTATTCTACCATTTATTGTAGAACGTATTATTAATTGATTACTCGTTTTCTTCGTTGCTGATGCGTCCTTGGTTTCTGGGTTATTATACAAATTAGGGAGCCACTCGATCTTCCACTGCGGGTTGAATTGGACCGGGTCCGATCTCTGTCTTTAATAACTGGAACTTATGCATCACAAACTACACATGAGAGGTTAGATGATTGGCGGGACTTATTTTCCGGTATACTTCCGGTGCTTAAATTAGAAATCTTTCTAAGAAAATAGAAAGATGTAAGGAGGATATGAGAGAATACAGAATTGCATTTATGTAGAGGATGTGAGAGGAGGATTGGGTTCCTATTGTGTGTCCAATGGGGGGATCGGCTTAGAGAGATAGAAGACTTGGCTCCGATGGGTTGCATGCGGTTGGTAGCTCATTAGGATGCACTCGGCGAGTGGCTCACTGGGAGTGCACTCGGCGAGTGGCTCACCTGAGGTGCACTCGACGAGTAGCTCATTAGGGATGAAGGAACACAGGGAGAGCTGTATCAGGAGGAGAGGGTTCAATTTTCTCGTAGCGCTCTGAGTGGCCAGGGAGTCTCACCCGGGTCCAAAGTTGCTTTCAGAGATTCAAAAAGGTCTTCCCACGGAGATGCCGGAAAAGTCCCGAAAGGTCTCAAGAGAAATTTCTTCCCCTCAAGGTCTCCAGTAAAGTTCTCTTAAGAGATGTCTCTCTTTTTAGGAATCTCCTTGAAAAAGTATCCCTTCGCTCCATGACGGCGAGGAGTATTTGTAATATTTTATGGAGATGGCTTTTGGCACCAAGGCTCGTGATAGGTGTTACATTTGGGTTTGCTGGCCGTTCGGGCTTTGTTGGGAGCTGCCCCTATCAGACATTGTCTAGCGATGGTGAAGTGGCTACGAGTGGTCCCCTTGACTCAGTCATTAGATTATTGGGGCGACGGCTTTAGGCGGCGCCTGCATACGCGTACTTTGAGTGCCGCAGGTGCATGAACTAATTTCTTTACTGGTTGCTTGGTCAAGAGTCTTTCGGATTGGTCTATCCGTTTGTACTGCCGACTGGGCCACTGACGTTTATCCCCTTGGCCCATTGTTCCCTGGGCCTCATCTTGGCCGTTGTAGTGGTGATTGGGTTAGGCTGGATCTATCTCCTTCTTGAGACTTTGTTTGCCACTCGTTGGGCCCATCCATGCCTGCTGGTGGTCTGGCCTAGCTTGATCTAGCCCATGGCATTGCTGGGCCCATCAATTGTATTTTTCTTTTATGAGTTATTAGGTGTTTTAGGATTTTATTCAACCATTATTCACATAGATTTGTGCGAAGGATTCTCAGAGAAGGTTATCTACGATTATATACTTTATAGTGGATTTGTTTTGAATTTATCTTATGATTTTTTCTTAGTTAAGAAGGTTTTTTATATTAAATATTATTATGTAACTTGTGTGCTTGATTGAGTATTGTTGTTTTCTGTGTTCACATGGGAGATTAGTGGTTAATGACTGACGAAAAATTCAAGATTTATTTTTGCTATGCAAGCTGTATGTGTTCTTTGAATCCTAATAATTGGTATTAAAGAGTAGATTTTGCTGTATAAAACTATAAATTTGATGGCATCGACTTTGAAGTGTATGTAATTCTACATTAGGCAATTAATGGGTGAAATATTTTCATTTTTTGTTAAGAAAGAGTGAGAAACATTTTGGCTTGGGAATGAACTCTTAAAGCACTAAGAAAAAATGAAGTTAAGCCAGAGAGAATGAAGGATAAGGAGTGGAAAGATATGAGTGATTTGACTAATTGCACAATCAAAGATAGATTTTGCAAACAACACTTTTCTGGAAGTGATTAGTTTGTTAGATTTAATGGAGGCTTGGATGAAATTTAAGGGCTAGTATAAATTCAAGTCCTTAACAATAAGGTTATATGTAAAGAAGAAATTCTCTAGCCTTTGTTTGTCGAAAGGGGGAGTTTTGAAAAGCACTTGAATAAGTTTAACCAAATTGTAATGCAAATATCCGCTCTTGACAAACAAACCAAGAAGGAGGAAAAGTCGTTGGTGTCAATGGCTTCATTGTCGGTCTCATATGATCATATTGTCATTATACTATTATTCAGGAAGGACACATTTAGCTTTGATGAGGTTATCACTTCTCTATTTTGAACGAGTGTAGGTGAAAAAGAAATAATGAGGTTTTTGGGGAGTTGGGTGCCTTATTGTCCATTAACATTCATGGGCACGGGAAATCATTGGAGAGAGGTGGCAAGTTAGAGAGGAGCAATAATCTGTCCAAGTTTAAAATGTTGAATACTTTTATTGTGCCAAAAAAAGTTGTATAAAGCGGGATTATTTCAAGCAAAAGTAAGAGAAAGTAGTGATTGTGAGTTGCAGGAGAAAAGGGATCATAATAGCAATTATCGGTCTTCTATCGCAACTTACGGAGACCTCCTAGTCATTAACATTCGGACGACTCGAAGTTTCATGGACTAGGAGACGAGTTGGCTGATAGATAGTGGATCTTCACTCTGTGCGATATCAAAAAAGTCTTTTTTCGCCTCCCATATGCCTGGGGACTACGGTATTAAAGATAGGGAATGATGACTTGTCTAGGGTTGTTAGCATGGAGATGTTTCCTTGCGGACAAGCGATGGGATGAAGCTCATGTTGAAAGGTGTGTGGCATGCTCTGGACATGAGGTGGAATTTGATTTCAATAGTCAAGTTTGACAAGGATAGTTTTTGCATGATATTTGGCAAAGGCCAATGAAAGCTCACCAAAGGCTCATCGGTTATGGCAAGGGGAAGTAAGCTTTCAAGTCAATTGTTGGAGGCTTCATGTGCCAAGGGCAACGCCAAGACCATTAGGAGGTTTACTCAATGTGGCAAAAGGAGGTCGGGGAAAAGTGTTAAGAAGAGCCATCCTACCGTAGTGAAGGCACTAAAGGGGAGTGGTAATACTTTAAGTGTTTCAATGACAAGGAGGGTAACGTTTAAACTTGTAGAGGCCAATGTCAGGATCCTAGTGGAGAGAAAGTTGCCCAAAGGGGTGAGAGATGACAGTTTTCAGAGAGACGTGGGGACTCCCACAAGATTGTGAGGGGAAGTTTGTAAGGATTTAAGTCATTCCATTATGAGTCTCATAGCCAATGAATGAGTCATTTGATGGTTCATTCTATTTTGGTGTGAGGACTTGCATGAGTAAAGGATTGGAGCGACGTAGGAGATTGACGTCTAATGGGGCACTTGAGGAGGCATATGTGTGCAAGTAGCAATAACAAGCACATTTGACTAGCGCTTGATGGGGCACTCATGCACCAATAGTAGAAGGTGTGCACAAATAAAATTTGCCTGTGATGTTTAAACACTAAGGTTGGCGTTCAAACATCGACTAGTATTTGAGTTGGTGTTCAAATGCCAGTTGGGATATAAAAACCATTTGCGATTTTTAGGTCACATTCTGAAGCTTTTAACATAAAGAAACATTGCACAAGGAGAGATGAAATGAGAAAAGAGAAAAGGGGAGGATTTTCGGCATCCATTTGAGGTCAGATTCGAGTTCCATCTTTCGCTAAGCTCGGATATATTGTTTTAGCTTTCATCGTAGGACTTATTACTGATTAGTTATTTATTTTTGTTGTATTTTTTTTTCTTGTGAGTTACTAAATATGTTGGAATTGTATTTAATCATTATTCACAAGGGCCTTTCTAAAGAGCTGTCAAAGGAGGTCATTTGTAACAATACACTTTGTAGTAGATTTATTCAGATTTTTTCCTATAGTTCTTTCCCTCGGTTGAGAAGAGTTTTTCATGTTGAATATTATTGTGCAATTTTTATGTTTGGTTGTATATAGTCATTCTTTGTACTCACATGGGAGATTAGTGGTTGACGATTGACGGAGGTCAGGATTTGTTTCCACTGCGCCAGTTGTGTGTGTGTTTTGAATACCAATAGATAGTAAGGTTTTCTGACTTATTTAAGAGGGATAAGAGCAGAGGAAGGAATTTCTTGCCACAGTATTGCCTATGAGAGTTAGACTTTCTAGGCTTCAATTTATTCGTAACATATATTGTAGTACGGACCTTTTTCCCAATCCCTTGAGAAACTCGTTCAAATTTTTTGATTCGTGAAGGCCACCCAATCACGACAATGAATTTCACTTGCTCGACTAAGGAGCTCTAAGAAAGCTTTTAATACCCATCAGGTTCTAATGAAGGCAAATATGTGGTGGTTGAAGAATTCTCGGACAGGCCTACAATGGCTGGTGGATAATTCCTTGGCATATTCAATTATTATTTTGTTCCAAGGATCATTCAAAGTGTTCCCTTTGATTAGCTTCTTTCAGCATTTTGCTGTCTATTTGAAGAATTACAATGCTCTTGGATGCTTAGGTTGAAGTTGATTAAAAATTAATTGAGTTTATCTCCTTAAAAAAGGAGTAGTAAGTTCTCTGTCGATTAAGTGATTTCTAATACTTAGGTTGAGCTATTTTCTAAGAGACTACCAAAGGTTAATGAGTCCCCTTTTAAAGGGTGAATGATTCCCTGAATTTTGTCCTTGTATTTTTTTTTTTTGTCTATATCAATATAAATTTCAATATTTTCCTAGTACACATCCGCATCATTTTGGTATCAGAGAGGGTTATGGCCTGTGAGTCTATAAGCCATGGATGAAGAAATAGTATTATGATTAAAATAAATTATGAAGAAAAAACTTTTGACAAGAGCTAATTTTGATATGCGGAAAAAATTAGACGAAGTTCAAAAGTGGTTGCTGCTCCACAAAGTTTCAAAAGGTGGCTAATCTTTGGCGCTAAGAAAAATCACCTGTGATGATATTTTTGATTTCGCCGGTGAATACGATCCTAAAGTTTATGTAGATTGGATTGTTTCCTTACACTTATTCTGATATGAAAAATATGACGAATGAGAGGAAATTGAGGTTTGTCGCCGCCAAATTTAAAGGAGCAACCATGATTTGGTGGCACCGCTACCAAGACAGCCATGAAAGATGAAAACATCCCCTGGTTACCACTTGGACTGAGATGAGGAAAAAGTTGATGAGAGTTATTTATCTCTTGATTACTTTACCATCCTAAATCAAGAGAGGCTGAATTTTTTCCATCCAAAGTCCAACTGAATATCAACAACAAATGAAAAGAGAAGGTGCCCATGGCCCCACGAAATCCTTGCCAAACCAGTTTAAGACTTTATTCCTGGGCCTAGAGACCGCATTACGAAAGCTTATTTCCATAAAAAACCATGAGAAGGATTGTGTGCCAGTTGTGGAAGCTAAGTCATGTGAGGATGGTACTCTCAACCAAGATGTTGTGGAGTATGATGACAACGGTGAAGTTCATGTACCGGTTAAGAAAACCAAATCATTTGTGTCCCATGAGGAAATTGGCGGTCCAACTACAAATAGGCTGAAACTAGAATGTCAGTTCTACTTACAAACTCACTAGAGGCAAATAATAGCCAATTCACCTCAGTGTATGAAGCGGCCTACCTTATCATGGCCAATACTGAAGAAACCGAGACCCTTGATAAGGTTCTAATAATTATTTTGAGTTGTGATGATCCTCTACAACCTGACAAAGTCTCCTTAACTGGAAAAGGAGAAGAAATAATTACCGAGAACATCCAACTCTTGGAAGTTTAAGAGGGGAACCACGTACCCACTGTGGAACCCAAAAAGCTTCCATGCACACTGCTTCTCATTTTGTCCTACCAACTCATGAGTGAACATGCGTCCAAACCCATTTTACCAAATTTATCCTTAACCATTTTGGTGAGATAAAGCCCCGAATCATCGCTGCCCGTAAGAGTATGTACTTCCAATATTTTGAATAGTGGAAACACATACTCAAATTAGGAGATCCCAGGCAGCTTTCTCCGGAATCATGGAGCTATGTCAATCGCTTAAACGCGTGGATGAGTTTCTTCGAAGAGAGGGATGATGATGCAATACGGATCCTTTTGCCCGACAACCCCAGAAACCATACTGAAATGAATTACCTGATCTGCAAAGGCCACCCAATCAAGACAATTAATTTCACCTACTCAGCTGAGGTGCTCCAAGAAAGCTCTTAATACCCACTAGGTTCCAAAGAAGGCAAATATGTGGTGGCTGAATAATTCCAAGACAGGCATGCAACGGCTGGTGGATAATTCCAAGGCATATTCAATTATCATTTTGTTCCAAGGATAATCCAAAGTATTCCCCTTGATTAGCTTCTCACCGTATTTTGCTGTCTATTGAAAGAATCTCAATGCTCTTGGATACTTAGGTTGAAGTTGATTAAAAATTAAATGAGTTTATCTTCTTAAGAAAAGAATAGTAAGTCCTCTGTTAGTTAAGTGATTCCCTAAAAGACTACTATAGGTGAGTGAGTCCATTTGAAGGGTGAGTGATTCCCCCACTTTTGTCCCTATATTTTTCAATTATCATCATTAATATAAATTTTAATATTTTCCAGTACACATCTGCATCATATATACATGTGATAGAGACCTTCATATACCTCTATCTAGCATGCCATAGTATGAATGCCCCTGGGCTCACACTCACTCCATACCTTGCTGAAATGTAAACATGTGAAAATTGGACGTTTGGGAAATCCCATGCTTGAGCTTCCATACCATAGGTTTGAGGAGAGTTAGATGTATCAGCCTTACTACTGCATTGGAGAAGAGCTACTTTCGCAATTTTAAACCATGACCTTGACATTGTAATGGAGCAATCTCGTAAAACTTATCATCTTTTGGGAGCTTTAGTAAATGAACTCATAGTAACTTGGTCAAAAGTGCTTTGATACAATAGATAGGCTTCTCGAAAAGGTTAAAGTTGTTATGTGAAGGCCCAATAATTTTTTTATGCTTTAACACCTGGGATCTAGATGGAGTTCACCTCTCTGGTGTTTCCTCCAGTTTACATAATCCGTTTTGACCAATCATCACATAGTCCAGATCGTAATTCTCATTCATTTCAAAGAAAGTATAATGACCTGATTTTGCGGCATCAATATTG
The DNA here is from genome assembly GCA_025585075.1 of Nepenthes mirabilis. Taxonomy (NCBI): domain Eukaryota; kingdom Viridiplantae; phylum Streptophyta; class Magnoliopsida; order Caryophyllales; family Nepenthaceae; genus Nepenthes; species Nepenthes mirabilis. Next base: position 10,327 of record JAODPA010108636.1, read on the forward strand.
TAGTCTGCTGGAAAAACAGCCATCCAGAAGTAGAGTGGACATACTTACAACTTAAAAACATAGAAATTGCCGTGAAATTCAGTTGTTGCTTAAGATTTATCAATGAAGCATCCAATTAAGGTTTGTATGCAACTGGAAGGCATGGCCATATATCTCACTGAAATCACACTTAAAAAAGGGTGGACAATTAGCTAGAATAGCCAGGGTTGTAGTGAATTGTTTTTTTTCCCCTCATCGATAGAGAAATAAACTGCTAGGATTTTTTTTCTTGAGTTGCTTATATATGCTTATTTCATCACATCATGATTATGACTTGATCTGTGCATTTTTTATGTGACTAGGTATAATAAATCTCTGTTAGGTGACCATTTGGGGAGGTTCCCAGCTCCATTGTTGATGAATACCTTTCACTTTGCTATGCAAGCTGTTTTATCAAATGCTATTACATGGTTTTGGTCTGAAAGATTTCAAGTGGGTACAACAATGTCGTGGAGGAATTACTTTGCAAGAGGTAATCTTATCAACTCCATGTCCTGTTATTATTTCAATCTTGGTTTCTATTTTGGTTTTTACAGCTGACCAAGGTAGTTATTTTGTTTTGCATTTTTTTTTTCAAATTTGCAATTCTGTTAAATGCAGCATAGATAAGAGGATTGAATTTTTTTTCTTGAATCTCAGAGCAATATCTTGTCCATATCATCAAGTCGACAACAATGAGATGTAAATTGATAATCTTTTAATGAAAATCATGCTCTTCCATGATGAATGGGAGCCTTGGGGAGGGGGTTTCTAGTTCAATTGTAGATAGCCCTACAAAGTGCCTCACAACCAAAAGAAAGAAAAAGAAAAGGAGAATGCATAATGCAATAATTTCTTGAACTTGTACCCTCACCAGAGGCAATGAGGTAGGAGGATGTGTACATTGCTGCAAATACTAGATTTCTGTGGTGACTGCATTTGAGGGCAAGATTGGACAAGAATGTTGAATGCTCTTTGGCAAATCGGCCCTTTCCATAGGTTTCTTACATAGAACACTCATAAAGATTTCATGACTTGTTATCTGGCATCCTGTCTTGCAGTCATTGGATGTTTTCTTTTAAGGATGTGATTATATTTTGGTCTTTTGAGCTAATTTAGTTGGGATTACCAAAAAAAAAAAAAGATTTGAACTTATCAATGTAATTGCAAAGTTCTGTTCTGAACTATGTCTTGTTTCGATGCCTTCAATATGGACATGCTATTGTGATCTTGATTGTTTTCTTGAATGTATTGAAATTACAGCTCCAGCTTTGACCTATCCAAATATTGCAGCTGGCATGTGCATGCTTAGCTGATCAGTTTTTGGTCCTACTTTTAAATGGGGAAATGTGCAAAAGTAAAGCTATGAAAAATTGTGGGTAGTTCTACTATATGTTAATTGTTATTTTTATTTATTTATTTACTTGGTTTACCATGTAGTAGAAGTGAACAAATCTAAAATGTATCCATTGAGCCTTCCTGCTTCGTTAGACTGTTGCAAAGTTTTTCAGGATTTTCCCATATATTTTGAGCAGAAGACTGTTTAAATCTAGTTGGCAACATAAAAGCCTTCATAATTTACGTAGTTTACTCCCTGATAAGAAAAGCAACAGAAATGGGAAAAGTAAGGGAGAAAAATTTCCTCTCTTATGTAGTGGTACTGTTGGTTTGTTGGAAAATGTTCATGTGGACATGTACTATGTTACTACTGACGCTGCTTCCCCCTACAGCCCTACCTTTCTCCTGTTGAGGACTTCCCTTGTGGTATTGATCAGTGCAAGAAATAAACCTTGCACTGCTTCTTGATAGGATTAGTGTTTGGGGTTTTTGGAGTGCTGAGTTAAAATGAATGACTAGATTAGAAACTCTATTTAGAAGAAAGATAAACTCAAGTTTTATCGTTCATCAGAGGCATACATGCACGTGATTCACTCCTGTTTTGCTTATGATGTTGTGGTCCTAAACAAATCTTATTGCCTCGCTTTTCCTCCTCGTATTAGTTTACAAAATCTCTCTCTCTCTCTCTCTCTCTCTCCCCTCTTATTTCATCCATTTTTGTTAGCTTACTCTGACAACTAATGCCACAGATGGACTTTGCCTTTCACAGTTGTACCAACAGCTCTTGCGACGGCACTGGATGTTAATCTGACCAATGCATCACTTGTTTTCATCTCTGTCACATTTGCCACTATGGTCAGTATTTCTTGATCATGTATGACTGTGGACCTATAAAGATCATGAGAATATGTTTTATTATCATCTCCTCAGCATAAGTGAAGTTTATGATTACTTAGATGTCTTTTTGTTGTTTCTTTTTTCTTGCAGTGTAAATCCGCTTCTCCACTATTTCTTATCTTATTTGCTTTTCTATTCAGGTAGTTTGTCTTTTTTCCTACCTTCTCTTCCCTTGATCCCTTTCTGATGGTGGTTATTGTATCTTTATATTACAAATTTGATATCTATGGTTGCATTCTATGTCCTTGAAACAAATCCTTGTTTTTCATACGAAGGATAATTAACATGGTGATTTACCTTTCCCAATTCATTACTTTCCTCCAACCTAGGGCATAGTGGCTCTTTCTTTCGTGTTGTATGAGTGAATGAAGATTATTGCTCCTTTTTGTATGTCCAGCCTTTTCAATTCATGATGTTCTTGTAGTGTCTTTCAAACCCTTGCTATTGTAGCTGTTGGTGTAATGTAATTGAAGAATGGTGTACGACTTACTGGATTAGAAGCATGTAATTTCTGGTAAATGCCTGGATGCAGAATTGTTATGAAATAAAAGAATTCAAAGCCATAGGTACATAGAAATAAAAAAAATTATTCTCTCTTCTCTCCTCACCCGAAGACTAAAATTAATGTTTTCATACACATGTTTGAGACATGGTTAAGCCTAGAGGTATAGGAGCTCAAGCTGTTTTTGGTTTTATTTATTATATCTGAAAGCTAGTGTAACAAGCAAACATAACATCAGAAAAACCTTTAAATACTTGTAGTTAGCGTGAACTGGCATAAGTTGTGAAAATAATTATAACATGTAAACATAGAAACAATGACCATACAATTTTTTTCTGAACAGTAAGACCAGATAGTGTTTGGTACAATCTCATTTCAATAACAGGAAAATTTCATACTCAGTACTTGAAACATCTTGTGTGTGGTAATGAAACTAAAAAGGAGATCAAAAGATTTGTAGAAAAAGAGTGAACTCAGACAGATTTTGCTATCAGATCAATATAAATAACCAATCTTATAAATAGAACAAGAGAAGAAAAATAAAGAAAGGTCCATTTGTTCTCACAGGAATGGCCAGAAATTTGAATAACTTGAAGCAACACAGACTGCAAATGGTAAAATCTCATCCAGATCCGGTGACAACTCCATGAATTTCTGTCCGTTGGATTGGTTTCTTCTAGATCGGTGGCACATAATTTGTCATCATATTTTGTTACATTGCAATCACACTCGTTCAAATTTAACATTGTATGTTCATCCTATGGTCCATGGTGCTTCTGAGATAACCATTGGTTGTGTTGATGTTCCTGTACTTCTTGGAGAGCCCCAGAGATGCATCTTCATTTTTCATTTTGAACTTGCTTCTTGACATGGCTTCTGATTATTTCTGTTTTGAAGATTGGAGTCTCCTAACCTGAAAATTTTGGGGATCATATTAATCATCTCATTGGGAATTTTATTAACTGGTATGTAGCTTTGATTTTGCCACCCTCTAGCCATTTGAAAATAGCTGAGAATAGTTTCAAATATTATTCACTCTGTCACCACCCATCTATCTAACTCATTCTTTAGAGGAAAAGGTGATAAGCAATTTATGTTGAAGCATTCAGCATGATCAAAGTGGAGTGTTCTTATTTTTTTATATTTTCCATATTGTTGTCTTACTGGCAGTTGCAAAGGAGACAGAATTTGAATTTTGGGGTTTCATTTTTGTTATGCTTGCTGCTGTTATGTCGGGATTTCGCTGGTGCATGACACAAATTCTTCTTCAGGTATGACTTGCTCCATCTCCAGGCGAGTTGTTGATGCATAATCTTGTAGGTCCAAATAATCGATTAAATGAAAATGTACGTTTTTGTACATTTTAATTCTACATCCAAGTTTACTGAGAATCTTAGTGTGCAAGGTTTGCTATATTGTGGGCTCTGGGGGCTTAAATATGTTAAGTCTTACTTCCGTATTGTAGAAAGGTAAATTCCGTGATTTGATCTTGTAATCTTTGTCACAATGAAAAATCTTAACATGCATCAAGGCTCACTGTTACCCCAAGTTTGCTGTTGGCAGGGAAAAGTTTGTTCTTTCAAAAGGTATACTACGCCCTCTTCACTTGCAACTTTGGAGAAGTCTAGAAGTGGCTCTTCATAGGAGCCGTTTAGGGCTTTGACTGTGAAACTAGAATAGATGATAGGGGAAATTGGCATAATGTACATGTCTTAATTCATATCTTAAAGTATAAAATAAATTGGTACTAACTTTTTGTATCCTGATGTTGATGGGTACTCCCCGTTGTGATGGTGCGCTGTTACTGGAACTGATTTGAAGAGAGAAGCCTATGGTATGCACTGTATTTGTTTTTTCATTTACAGAAAACAATAGCCAATATTGTGACAATAATGTGCACATCTTATCTATTTGAGAGAGAGAGAGAGAGAGAGAGAGAGAGAGAGAGAAATTTGGCTATCATATAACAATTGACTGTAGGCAGGTTTGGCTTTTGCTTCATAATCAACCTGCCTCAGTTAACATGTAGGTAGCTGACACGCCTCAGCAACATACTATTTTTCTCCGCTTATTCAAACTTTATTAAGCTGAATTCTTACCCATATATATGCGTTCCTGAATCAGAGAACTAGCAGTTAATAATGTATGGGAAGTCTGGTTTATAAATAAATTTCATAAGATTCTGTTCATTTTCTACTCTCAGGTTTGAAAAATCCGCTTACCTTCATGAGTTATGTCACCCCCATCATGGCACTAGCTACTGCATTTGTCTCTCTTCTGCTGGATCCATGGCATGAGTTTCCGAAGAGCAACTACTTTAACAGTTCATGGAATATTGTACGCAGTTGCTTCCTGATGCTTTTTGGTGGCATGCTGGCCTTTTTTATGGTAGGCATTGTGCACTTAAACCATTAATATTGTTTTCCATCCTTATGTCAGATGTTTTTCCATAGTAGTATTCTCTACTAATTTTCAAAGCAATTGCATGATGTTTTTCTTTGCCTTAGTATCTCTCCTTTCCCTTGCTGCTTCAGGTATTAACAGAGTATGTCCTTGTCTCAGTAACTAGTGCAGTTACAGTGACAATAGCAGGTGTTGTGAAGGAGGCTGTCACCATTATGGTATGAACTTTCTCTCAGATTCTTATTGTTAGTAGTGGAAGCCTTTTTTTGTTCTTGCCCCCTTCATTAGTATGCCTTTCAATCGTTCTCCTCTTGATTGCTTTCTGTATGAATGCTTTTCTGCTTGTTATGGATGGCACAGTTCATCCCAAGTGTGTGAATTTCCATTTTTTCCGCATGATTGTTAGGTCCTCATCAAATCTATCAGAACTAATCAACTTGAACTAATAATGTTATGACCACTTGCAATGGCTTTTGCACTTTCTTGCATGCCTTTGTAAAGAAGCCTCACATGCTTGTTGGAGCTTCATTATCTCTTTCTTCACCAGCAGAGGGTGGTTGAATACTGAAAAGAGCAAGAGGAGGAAAGAGTTGGCTTACATTGATCCTGTTCTATTGGTCTTTCCCATGGTCAAAGACTCATAACCACCACTTCTCTGCAATATGCTCAAAGAGCTGAATGCCGATGTTATTTACTTTGTCATGGTTTAATCAATATTAGATGTAAACAATTTGTTTATTATCTTTATTAATGGTAAAATAGAAACATGCATGTGTCTAAGCATTCATCGCAAATTTTTTTGGATAATTAATGAATGTATATAAATTAAAAAAAAATGGTTTGTATAAATAGAGAGGCAACTGATCATTATGAATTTGGAAATCATGAAAAATCAAGATGAAACAAACAAAATGCAAAAATACAGAAAATCATTGAAACCCCAATGGTGATATGATGAGCAACAAGCCCTCACGACACTGTCAAAATACACCAACGATGAAAGATTTCTGTATCAACTTCACTTCTTGATTCCTTCACAGGTAAGAACTTCATTCCCAGGTTTCATCTAGCATATCAAATTTATGGCTTAATACATGGAAGTTTGTATTTGTTTGTTTGGACTATTCGAATGTATATCTTTTTTTTGTTCAAATTTTGGAGCCATTGAGAAGCAGAAAGTTCTCCACAAACCCCTATTTTACTCGACTTTCGCTTCAGGAATAGGGGTGGTTTTAGAATTTAGGTCATGAGGTACTTTGCCGTCTACTTAGATGACTTTTTTAGCTAGGAATATGATAATTGTGAGTAGCAGGCTCGGAGATGTAGTTTAGCAGGAAGGGAAGAGATACTATCCAATTAAAGTAGGCTCCAAAAGATCTCTTCTAGCTCACAATTATGCACTACTGTTTGCTGTGGCCTCTTGGCTGAAAAAAGATCATTCTGCAATGTTCTTTCTTCTCTTTGTTAGAATGTCATATATTAGTTGGTTTCCTCAAACAGCCTTAAATGCTTATTAAAGGCTGATGACTGTGACCGAAGTATCTATGGCATACATTTCAGGTAGCTGTGGTTTACTTCCATGATGAGTTTACTTGGATGAAAGGGGTTGGTCTACTAACAATAATGATTGGTGTCAGTTTGTTCAACTGGTACAAGTAAGCATCAATCACTAAAGCTTCTTAAGATTTTTTGTTTTAATTTTTTTTGTTGTCTTTCCATGCCGTTGTTGCAGCATGTTAGTATTCCAATAGCATCTCTTTATCTTCAGAAGCGCCCACTTCGTTATTATAATATGCCTGCCACATCATATACTGCCTCTGTAGCATGGGAACCCTCCAAAAAGTCAATGTAGCAGCCACCTAGTTTTTTTGGGTATATGGGATTAACAGTTTCATATCATTAGGTGTATTGAAATGGTGTGGAATTTTCATCGTTTATAAAGTAATGATACCGTTACAATGATTATGAGGACAAAAAAGAAAAGAAAAGAAATTAATTATATATGAACGATTTTCTTCTGTTGTTAGGATCTTGTTAATATTTGATATTGCATTGTTTCCATAGGCACCAAAAATTCCAGAAAGGTCAAACAAGTGAAGATGATATGGATAGTTCAGCTGCAGAAAATATTGCGGCAAAATATATTATTCTTGAAGAGATGGATGAACAAGATGATGGAATTTGAAACCATTTCAATCTGTGAGGTAGGTTTTCCTTCAATCAGGTGAGATTCTTTCTTATTGCTTTCATAATGTAATGTAGAATAATGCTGTGTTGGTTTAACTTTCCTGTATTTTCTATTCCATCAAATTGAATATATATTTGCCTTGAAAGGTGGAAATAGGTGCCTAGATATCTACATATATTTTGAGAAATGTGATTTAAGATTATAACTTCACAACATGCTTTCCAAAGAGCGAAAAAGGCCTTGTCTAGTCACATCTTGAGACCTGGGAAGGACCAAATGTATGCAGTTTTACACATGCATTGTAGATAGACTGTGTTCATAATTTGAATTCTTGACCTCTAGGTTACAATGGAAACATCCTTTAAATTGAGCTAGCTTTCTTCAAATTTGACAAGTTTGAATAATTTCCTCTTTTTTTTTTCCCCCTTTTGTCTTTTGAGTGAGTTTGGGCATTGAGAGGATTCAGCTCCAGGAGCATGGATAAAAATACTAGTATTGATATTGCTAGTGGTTTGTATCGGATATGTCAGACTATACATATCGGTATTTGATATATCAAAAGAAAAAATTTTTTATAGAAAATCGTAAGTTATCAGGCAAGTATTGGCTGACATATCAGCAAAATATTGGGCTTATTGGTTATATTTGAATATTGGTCGATATATTGCGATTTATTGTCGATATGAGAACATATAACGATTTTACCATGGTATTGGGACAATTCAGTATTCGAGGAGGGCACAATATTAATATGTATCAGTCGATATTTTTATTCTTGAATGCTCAATTGTATGATTGTGGGATAGAACAGCACACATATGCTTCTTGATTCCTCAAGATATTCTTTGCATAACTTTGATGGTATTGCAATTCCATCCTGATTTTATTTCAGTGAAATTACAATTCCTTTGTTTAGTTAGAACTTTGAGGGAGGGAATAGTTGTTCATGGGAAATTGTAATTACCCGAGAAACGAGAGTAACTAATATGAAAAAAATGTGGTTTTTTTGTTGTTATTGTTTTTATTATTATTATTATGATTCTTGAGCTTAAAAAAATTGAATTCTCAATTGGCCTCCAACAGCCACCCTTGCCCCGGCTGTTGGTTCCGGCAACCCAACACCGCCTGCCTTGGCCATCTTTACCACCAATAGCCACTGCTTTCACACTCGTGGAACGTCTTGAATTATAATCTCCACATTACCGAAATCTTATTTCCTGCATAATTGTTATTCATAGCGCAAACGGAGCAATCTAACATCTTTGTTAGTTCATTCTTAGTACTTTTATTCATATGCAATTTTTATTTCATTCTGCCAACAGAAAATTTGGTAAAGGTGAGCATTCACAGAAGGATTACGCCACCCGCATAGGATCAGATTGCAAGGTTGCCGCCGGACGGCAGCCATAATCCAAGCAATTCATTCCGCCCCACGATTCCAGATGCCGGCAGAAGTAGCCCTTGTAGTGTCGGAGATTGCTGAAATTGTTGGCTGCATTCATCCTTCAAGTTGTAATTATAGTAAGAATTTTGTCAATTTTTATTGAGTAATCCCACTTATCTGGCTCGGATACAATCAATCTACAACTCTATTTTTTATATATAGGGCCCATTTAAAATTTAAATAAATAAATATATAAAATGGGTTCTATATATAAATAGTAGGTTGTAAATAAATTATAAATGAGTGGAGCATTTAGTGTTATTACTCTTTCCCCCTTACCTTGTTTGTTAAAATGTTTTTGGTAGGAGGTTGTTGATTGAAATGTTGGTGAGTTTTTTATATAATGCTCGGGTTTTTCCGACGATGCTTCTTGATTGTTATACTCTCGGAGGAAATTACATTAAATTAAGTGAAATGAACAAAAACGAGTTCATATAGCCGATTTTACATAGTAGAATGATTTTGTTGTTAATGCAGGTCAGGTAAAATGGTAAAAATCAAATAGGCATGAGTTTGGACACCATTTCATAGCATGGTGTATTATTTATTTATTTATACTGTTAGTCTTAGTCTTATACGAGTATGGATACAGAAATCCTTTCGGTTAAGAGGGCTTTTTGGCATGCACAAAGCAAAATATTTATATCTTTATCCTTTTATTAACTCTATTTTTAAATTGTGTTTTATTATGTCTTTAAAGTGTTATTTGATTTAACTCTATTTGTGACATATTTTTGTAAGTGAGATTTTTTATCTTTTTGGGTGGATAATTAATGGTCTTTTATTGTAAATTTTAT
>JAODPA010108647.1:0-19912 GCA_025585075.1 Nepenthes mirabilis
TGAAATAATATACTGAAATTAATATATGCTGCTATTGAGAGAATTACCAAAATACCCTCCAATTTACTTCTCAATTCCAACTCATTGAAGCTCTTTATAAAGTTAGTCTAGCACCATATGTAAAATTTTAAATCCAAAGGATATCATATACATAATAATTTCCTTAATAATGACCTCTAATGATCATAAGTTCTATCGACCCAAAAATAAAATATCAGGGTATTATAATCCTTCCCCTTAAAAGAATTTTATCCTCAAAATATTTATCCTGATCCTTGAATAAATGCAAATATTTTTCCCTTATATATTTTTTCGAATTGCCACATTACTTGTCCCTCATATTAATGATTCCATAAGACTTTTATCATCGAGGTGACCTTGTTCCGCAAGCATTCAACTTGCGATCTAAAATACATTTTAGGGCCTTCTTCGATGATAATTTATTTTGAACTTAAAGTGTGCATAATTCATAACGTGTGATGGTCTATGAACATACTATTGCAACATCAAAACATAAAGGACATCTTGCTACTAATAATCTTCTTGCACAAGTTGGATCCTATAATTCTCCTATTCTTCAATATCATCTTAGCTCACTAGTGTGCATCTTCTCCCATACAATAACAACTTAAACCTAATACTCTGATGTAACTCTAACTGAATCTCGATACATGTCTTAAACTCCTATCTAACACACTAAACATTAGCACACTCTCATTGATATAATTACTCCAAGTTACGTAATGAATATACGACATTCATCATAACCATCAGTCCACAATTACTCAAACTGTATTATGACATTATGTGACTTCACTAGCTTAAGTAGAATCTCAGTCATCAATTGACCTCACTTCCAACTTGATATAGGTTATGGACTAAAGTTTCCTTTATAATATTAGATGCTTTGCTTCATGCATGGATAGAACAAACATTTAGATCTAACATATACATTCTGATTAATTTGATCTAAAAAAAATAAATATTTTTGTCAAGTCATACGACATCCTCCTACCCTCGACATGCTAAGTATTTGGTGCAACAACTCATCTATATTTCCCTCCAAAAGCTTCCTTCATCTAAGCCACAAAGTCAATAAAGAACCTGAGCATGTAGTCAACTCTCCTATTGAAGTATGCTTAAGATTGTATTGACTAATTCTCTTCGATCTCCACATGTAATAGATCCTATTTTCGACCATTTCAAATCCTCCCTATAATTCCAAGCTCAACTTGTAATATGATATAATCTTTAATTATCACTTCTGAACTACTAAATTTGACAATCATTCACTATCCTTGATATCTAGTTCTCCCACTTAATAAATTAACCGATTGATCCTACTCTCCTAAACATAGTCATTGCGACTCCTAACTTAAACAATATGAGCCTTCTGGATTACAAAATTGAAATTCTGACAATATCTAACAAGTACTAACTAAAATGATACTTCAAACTTATCATTAAAATATCTTAATAATTCTTATAACTTTCCAGTAACCTAGTCTTATAGCCTCCTAGCTCTGAGTATGAGTTGTTATATGGACTTCATCAATAACATTAAATCCTTTAGTTAATATTTCTAAGAATCTATTCAATTCCTTGACTTTGTTTAAGTTCCTTCGTGGAAACTAATTATGACCGATAATGGATTTTTCCTCTTCTCCAATAATGATGCCAAGATTTGGCAATCACAATCATGACTAACTCCAGGTTGGTCTACAACCTACAAGGTGTCCCGATACTTACCCAACCATCCTATAATAACTATCAAGATCTATGAAACTTTTAGTCTTCATCAAGACTATAGATATGTCCAAAATATCAACTGGTTTGATGCTTGATTAATTTATTGGTATGCCTAATCTTAATTGTTAGAGACATTTGTCTAATTGGCATATTCCGTGACCAAATGTATTATTGTATCATTATCGGGTTATGGGTTGTTGGGTTAAAGTCCGTTTTGTCCGTTCCGCCCTCTAGTTGCTCGAGCAGTCCAAAGCCCCCGCGCCCGTCGGGCGCTCGATACCCGCTTGAGCCGAAAATCTAGAATGTACCCGGCTTGCCTGGCGCTCGATACCCGCTCAAGCCGAAAATTCAGAATGTACGCGGCTCGCCTGGCGCTCGCTACCCACTCAAGCCGAAAAAACAGAAGCCGAAAAACCAGAATGTTTTCCGCTCGCTGAGCGCTCGAAACCCGCTCGAGCGCACGCTCGAGCGCACGCAGGGTTTCTTTGGAAACCCTCTATAAATTTTTAAACAAAAATTTGGAGCCCTCTATAAATACATACCTTATGTTTTTGAAAACCTAAGACGTCCAAAGCCTCTTTTGATAGTGTTGGAGCCATTCTACTTGAGAGAAGAGCATTCTTCTTACTCTTTCATCTTGCTCCATTTGAGAAAACTGAACCTACTACGCTCTACATCGTTGTGCCTCATGTTCTAACGATTTTTCTCTTTGTTTCTCTTTACTTTTTTAACTCTTTCATCTTTCTACATTCGTTGGAGACGTCGGTACATTGAAGAAGGATATTCGATCTTGGTTGGCAATTCAAATGGTACGAGAGGGAAGATTGACGTGAAGACCTGAAGGTGTCCAGTTCCATTGCCGCGGGCAAATCCAAGGAGTTCTTTGGTAGGGATCACGTGACGGGAGTAAGTCGGCTAGGTTAGCGCGTCGTTACCACCCAGTCTGTAAGTTGATTTTCATAGTGCATTGCTTTCCTAGCCGTTGAAGCCCGGAGTATTTTTCTCGATTACCGTGGGTATCGAGTTTTCACTTCGTCTCCAAAAATCGTGTCTTTATCATTATTGTTCATCGTTATTTATATTGTGCATGCTTGCTACTTCCTTAGCATCTAGTACTAAATATCCTTTACATGTATTGGATATTTATTTTTTTCTGCTTCCGCTATATTTTTCGGGGTCGAAACTTGATTGTTCTCGTCAGCACAAAACATGCCTTTTCATTAATTAAGGTGGTCTAAGAATGGTCTCTCCTTAAACTTAAAATTTGAACCTTAGAGTTTAGCACACAAGTACATTCCCCCAAATTCTATAGGACAATTCTCAAGAACTCCTCTTACACTTAGATATTCACAAAGTAAACCCAAGTTTTGATGATAATGACAATAACGCATTGATCCAAATTCAGTTTAATCGCTCAATTTATCAGCCTAAAAAAATGACTTCATTTCCTAGTCTTTACACTTCTCCCTAAACAAATTCTCAAGAGTGTTACAGTCCTTAATCTATGACTTGTTATACTTGACCATTTGTTAATCTTTGAACATACTTGAGTTCCTGTTGTTGGTCTTCAAGTTTTTGGTAATGAATACTTATTCTTAATTGTCACACCTTTCAATTCTCAGTAAGTTGATGTAGCCATATGAAGTCATTCCTCTACTTTGTGAATAGTCGTTGAATTCTTTTGCAAAGATATGCTAGGCTTGATGAAGTCCAATCTAATCACTCTTGCAATTATGGCTTCAACTCCTTAAATGTTGCTTGTGGCATCTATTAGGGGCCTTAGAAATTGTAGCAACCTTGAAGCCAGCATGACAGAGAGGTCAATCTTGCACTTTGTAACAGCCTTGGCAACAAATCTTGAACAAATTTGAAAACTCTCAAATTAATAGAGATATCCTCGATCATTGACTCCTCCAGCTCTTCAAAGGCCATGAATCTTCTCCATACGATTGCAATAGATTTCTAGCATGCGATGCTAGCATCCATAGACATGTACTCAGGCTCTCCTCTTCAGGGTTGGGGAATAGAAACTTTAACTAATTGAAATGGACACCACCAGTATGAAGTCCAATGCCTCGGAATAGCCTCTAAGTGATGCATAACCAAGGAAAAGACAAAGGAGTAATACACACTAAAATTAAATAAAGTATGTGCAACTCCTGCACAATTGTCAAGTCTTTGAGATGCTACTCACTCAATAGCATCATAGACACAGCGACAATGAAGTCATAGTGTGCACTATATGGAAGATGGTGTGCATAATCGGGGCTATGGCAAATCCTGATTCTCCAACACTCAAATGCCACAATGCTAACTATAAGAAGCTAACTAGCTTAATAAAACAGCCTATACTTGTATGATAATAATCAATCCACCTAGTCCCATCACCAAGATCACTATAACATGTACCATCAAAAAGTTATCAACTACCAATATGACAGCAGCTACTCCCACTACATTATTAAGGAATCCTTACACCTATCTCAATGGGTTAACCCTAACAAATGAACTTAGAAACTCCAAAACAAACTCTAAGTCCAAAACCACATAGCAATCCAACTAGACTTAGAATCACAAACATAAAGCTTAGTCCTAAAACCTATCTCAAATCCTCAACCTAGAATAACCTAAGATATCCTAAGTCTATAAACCAATCAGTGAATCTTAATATTCTCTGAATATATCTAATTCTAAAGTCCTCAAGTGTTTCATAAAATACTATCTCTTTAACACCATGACTATGGAGAGCTGGACCCAGGGCACTTGCCACTCATGCAATCCAAGCATGCAAAAACCTCAAATCATGATAACCATCATAACAATCCATACAAAAGCATCAATCAAAATTCCCACTCCTTGAACCATGAGGTAAAAATATAATACCTGGTAAATAAAAAACAAAAGGCATGTAGTTTTGCAGTAACTATGTATCTCTACTATATGTAGTAAAAGTAAATCATCACAAACCTTTAATATGAAAGGCTAAATTTTGAGATCTTCTATGTAAGGTTCGAGTTTAAATTTTATCATAATCACGATTAATTAAATTGAGGTAATTAAAATTAAGGTCAAAGGAAGATAAAAATTTGGTTAAAAGATAAAATTAGAATGGATCACATCGAATTGATAGATACCTGACCGGCGCCTAATGCGCACTCATGCATAGAATGGGCAGAGTAGTTATACCTGATGGATGCCTGATTGGAGCTTTAGTATGAAATCCATATTAGACACACTCAAAGCATGCTTGAAGGATGTAGGAGCACACTTTTTAGAATGCTCGCACTTGATGCTTGCTCCAGTCGGTGCTCTTGCACCATAAAGTTTGACCATGGTTTTTGATGCGTGTTTGACGCATGCTTGAGCATCACTCTATTATAAATAGCAAACCCAACTGATTTCTAGTTATTTTCTGCTGAGTTTTGAGATAATAGTGAAAAGGTAAAGATGAGAAGAGAGAGAAAGAGAGAGGAAGTTAGAGAAGCTCAATTTAAGTTACTTCAAGAAAGATTTTGATGAGAATCAAGTTAAGATAAATGCATTCTAAATTTTCTTTCCTTGATTACTGTTCTTTCCTCAATTCTTTGAGCATTTCTTGTTTTAAATATTCATATATGATATGATTTCATAACTAAGATATTTATACATAACATTTATATGAAATTCTTCTCCTTTTTTTGTAAAAATGCATGAAATTCATGTCTAAGTTCTTGTATATCGAAGTATTCAGGTGATTTCTACAATTACTTCTCATGTATGTTCTAAATTTATGATACAATATTCTTTCATATTTTATTTTTGTGTATAAAAATTTTTGAATGCTAAATTTGTAAAAATTACACTCTACATGTTTCAAAAATTTATTAAAATTGCTCTGTATATTTACTAATGAAGATAAATGTGACAAACTAACTTTCTTGACCGGAATTCAGTAGAGTTCTAGTAGTAAAACGGCCACCAAATAAATACAACCTGTACAAAAATTTCTATACAGCACAATATATAACCACACATCATAATACTGGATCCGAAAAAATGCCACACAAACACGTGGTACTAATATCATAACTCCAATTACGACATCGGCTCAAACAAGATTCTACTAGGTATCCACAATAAAACTATAAAGACCAATGAAAACACATACATCTATCAATCACAGCGGAGACTATACTACAAGTATATCATCATCATAGACATGCATCAATCTGCAAAACCATCAATAATGATACAAAAAAATTTTCCAAATACAAAATCACAAAACTAAGTCCACAAGGCTTTTCCTTCAAAATCTACAGCCTATCCAGTTCCTAGGCTCTACTCGGCCTCATTAGGCACGAGGGCATGTTCATTTGAAGGAAATAAAGTAGTAAGGGTGAGCCAAATACTCAACAAATGTAATATAATTAAAGGTAGTAAATGATATACGTAAAATAAAGTAGAGAAAGGATATAACGGCAAAATATAAATGTATAAACATGCAGTGTGATCAAATAAACTTTTCGGAATGCAATTATCTTTTCCGTCTTACTTATTCTTTTTTTAAGTTTTAAAACATACATGAACTTCTTTACCTTATGGATTAGGATTAGTAGGTCTTATCAACTAACGGAGTAGCCGATCTAAGAATGAAATGTGTTTGTACCTATATATTCTAAAGTACTACCTATGAATCTCAACTTTAACGTTCTGTGGCTGACGGTGCTGATACCTAGGGGTAGATAATAGATACAACACCAGAACATCTTCCTTGGTCTAGGAGAATTTCTCAATCTACCACTGTAATATCTTAAGGTATGTAAGGAAATACTATCAATTCTAAAATACAAATCCTTGGTCTAGATTTTTATTTACTTATTCTTAATAGAAGGTTCCACCAAAAATATATACATAAGTTCTCACTCTTTGAAGAACGGTTAATCAGATTTTTCAAATTTTGGAGTTTCCTTTAAATACTTTGCATAATTTTCATATTTCATAATATGGATACAAATAATCATTATCTTATGAGTTCATGTCTTCACATGCTTTCAATTATACGCATAAATCAACATAAAGTTTGGAACATGTAAGAAATTCTTACCGCCGTGAGCCAAACGTAACCTTAAAGCTTTTGAATAACAAATCCCTTCATATATACATGCAAGATAATTTTCGAAACATATACAAGATAATATATTTGACGTACATATGGTTAAATATCACTATTCATATTTGACAATATTCCAGAAAACATAAAATTAATATATAAAAAATATATGCACATAAATACCAAATATACAGAGTACTCGCGTCTATAAAGATAGGGTTATGAATTTCTAAAGTCAAATCATGCATAAATTATAATTAATTCGGTAAAATCAAAGGGGACACTGGTTAGGGTTTCGGCGAATATAATTTCGCATTAAACTACCAAATAGGATACCCAATTGTTAAATTAACATATTCAAAGTATGTGTTATGATTTTCTAAAGCCAAATTATGCAAAGATCTCAAAAATTAGTGGGTGAAAGCATCTGGGTGTAGGGTTAGGATTTCAGTGAGAAATATCGATCAAAACTAGGAAATCTTACATGAAATCCACATATGTACATGCTCAAATCATGGGTTTTATAAAATATAAATTTAATTGGGTATCAGAACGAATATAACCGAATAAAATTGAACTAAAGTGCAAAGAAACAAAAGAGGAGGGTATAGGTACACTTGTCTCGACCCGATTTATCACTTTTCCAACTAACACCAAGTCGGATTTGAACTCAAGAGCCTTGACCTTTTATTTCTTTCTCTTCTCACTCTCTCTCTTCTTCGCATGGAAAAGCCAAAAAATTTCACGCAAAAATCCTCGTGGGGTTTTTATTACGCAGGCTGGTGTTTGAGCGCTGGCTGGGCGCACAACAGGCATGCGTCCACTGGACCCGGCGCCCTCTCACCAATTCTTCCTATGACCTCGAAACATAATTTTACACATGCTTTAAGTCTAATTTTAATTATATTAATTTAATTACTCGTAATTACAATATTAAAAGACTGGTACATTACAACTCACCTCCACTTATAGAAATTTCGTCCTAAAAAATTAACGAATCTCAAAATCCAACGGTCGGGAAAAATTCTTTCAAATACCCTCTATACATTCCTATGTTACACCCTTAAGGAAATGATCATTTCTAGAAAACCTTGACCAAATGGATTAACCTAATTCCTAATATTTAATATTTCTTATTAAAATCTAAGTTGGAATCTTATCACTAGGCAAATCCCTAATCTCCCATAAGGTTTAATTCAATCACATACTTATTTTCTCAACCCTCGATACAATGGATACTTCATGATAATCCACAAAATCTGAAGACAACCCAGATTTATTGGCTATTCCTCTAACTTAAATCATGACCTCGAACGAATTAATGAACTTCTTTTTCAGTTCATCCTAACTCTCAAAAATAATCATTCACTTCAAACTTTAAACTGAACTTCAAAATATGTGGTCATCCACTCTATTGCACAACTCTGATTAACCATTTATTAGCGTGCTAAAAATCCTCTTGCAACTCAAATTTATTGATCCATATTAGACACCTAGATTGCATGACAGCAATAGGCCTAAGAAAATTCCAGAGGTATCGATATATCTAAGGCAGAACACATAATCCTCAAATAACAATTAATTTAAGAAACACAATTGAAATAATGATCTAAAAAATTTCAGCACAGCCTCAATCACCACCTCAGCCTTGAAACCTAAATACTTCGCAAACTTATTATCTCGTTGGTATACTAATGAACCAACCAATTCGATCCGCACACATCACCTAAATTCGTGATAAGTTGATCGTCATCGAAAGCTAATCCACAATAATCCAAACACCCAAAATCTTTACCGTTCTAACAACCCCAAAGCAAAACCACAAAGGCTTCTCATCTCATAACTTCATAGCCTCAATACTTCGAATTCGATTCTGTTTCCCAAATCAAGAGCATGACGTCCCATTAGCCCAAATATTAGAACTAACTCACGGTTCATCTTTCACATCTTATGACGGAACGAGTCATATTCCTCTAATAATCTCCGTCAATAAACATACCAAACTAATACTTATAATTTATTAATATGGAATTTCTATAGAAAATTGGACAAATTTTTTTCTAAAAATAGGCCAAAACCACACATACAACCTGTATAAATAAACATGTACAAGATATATAATAACCAGACTTCAATTTTATGCCACATCCACAGCATATACAGGATCAACAAAAGCAATGTCATCCATGGCTCCAATACAGTATCTCTACCACTATATTGGATCTAAAAGAGATACCATCTAGGCCTAATCAAATCCAAAATCAAATAAATGTGGGAGCAAAACTAAATCGATACATAACTTGCGGAAGGACAACATTGAATTATAATAATAAACAACATACTATAACACAATTAATACACAACATTGCTCTAACTTACCTCTTTACATTTCTTCACAATAATCATATTCAAAACTCTAAATCCTTACAATTCCAGCAATCTCCTTGGCAAAACTCTCTCCTTACTCTATCTAATCGGATGTTAACTTGTGGCTCTCATCTGGAAGGAAGAAGAAATAAGAGTGAGCTAACAGCTCAACAAATACATCAATACAATGCACTAAGCAATAATAATGAAATTAAATCGAAGAAAAATATATGAACATGAAAGAAATGTATAAACGAAACTTGTTTAAACATACTTAGGGTGCAATTTATTTCTTTCTTTGGAACATAAACATAACAAAATTATTCATTTTTGTGGACCTAGTCTAGTAAGCTTTACTAGTCATAGGAGCAAATAATCGATGATAGATTATATCACTCCACACAATCCAAGGTCGATGTTCAAAAGTTCATAGTTCTTGCATCCCTTCTTGGGCGGGATGTGTCGATTTTGTTCACTCCACACAATCCAAAGTCGATGTTCAAATGTTTATAGTTTTCATTTTTCAAAATTCAATGTTTAAATGTTTCTGTCCTCTCAATTTAATGTCTCGAGGAGAGGCAAACCATGTATCACTCTATGGATGGAATCATCATCAATTACCACCGTAATGTCCTAAGGCATGTCCATAGTATCACCCGCTATAATATACGGCCAGGACAAATCCTTAAGTCTCCACTGTTACACTTGTGACATGCTTGGGGACATTATCTATCAAAACATGAATTCGAGTATTAGTTTCTTGATTACTTATTATTTTGAGGAAGAATCCACTAAACTTATTTCACAAATATAACTTATTTATCAAATATATCCGTCTTGGAAATCAAATCTATCAAAATCCCAAATGTGAAATTTCCTTCCAATTATTTATATACTTATTATCTTACTTACAGATTTAAATTTTTTCACGACTTAACTTACATATGAATATCATATACGTAGTTGAGATTCAGAATTCTTATCATTGAAAAGCAATTTGGCTTTCGGATACAACTTTCCTTCACAATTGTACATGCCGAAGATTCCGGATTATTAGAATGAGCCTACACACATATACATATCATTTAATTTGCAATTTGACATGGGAAATTACACAAAATATCATTCAGACTCTTCGGTGAATAGTGCACGCATGAACAGTTTTCAGATTTTCTTATTGGTTAATTCTCAAAATTTCAATCATTTAATGGACAAACTATCAAATTTAAGGTATGGGTAATCATAAATCCAATTTATTTCATGTATCAAACTTCAAATCGAAACCTAAAAGGGGTCCAGGCATGGGTTCAGTTTGCCTCGAACGAACTTCCACATAAAACCATAAATTCGAATACCTAATCGATAAATTAACAAACCCAAGTCATGGGTATTCACATCCTAGTCCCAAATCGAGCAAAACCCCAAAATTTTGTGGGTATCATGATCAAGTGGGGGGTTTAGGGTTTTCCTTATCCGAAAATGTGTCAAATCTACAACTTTAGGCACCAAATTTACATATATGCATGCTTAGGTCCTAGAATTACAAAATATAAACCTAATCGGGTATCGTAATGAGGATACTTAAAGAAAATAACATAATAGTGCAAGCAAACGAAAGAAGAAAGTATGAGTACACTTGTCTCGACTCGATCTATCACCTCTCTAATTGGCACTCGGACGGATTCAGACTTGGGAGCCTCCTTCTCCACCCTCTCTCTCTAGTCTTCGCGCACTCTCTCTAGAAACTAAAAATGGCCGAGAATAACGCGTTGAAACCTTTGCGCAATATTTATATCGCAATGTGCGCCTGCCAGGTGCTCGAGCACCTGGAGGGCTCAAGGCATTCTATTTTGGGTGCCACCTACCACGCTCGAGTGCACGGCAGGAGCCATGCTACTAGCAGTGCACCAGTAAGCACCAACCCACTTTCGTCCGATTTTTACTTCCGATACATATTCTTTCGCATACATTAAACCTAGTCTTGATCATTATAACATTAATTACTTCCTAATTATCGTGTTTTGGAAATCGTGACTTTACAATTCTCCTCTACTTATAGAAATTTCGTCCTCAAAATTTAATAAATCCCGAATTTCCATAATCGGGGCTAATCTTCTAAATTCTCCTAGCGTTCTCAAGTCGCTTCCTAGATTAAGCGATGATCCCAAAGAACCATAAGCATTTGAATCATTCTGATCCTTATCACCGAACTTGTTCTATTGAAATCTAATTCCACCAAGTCTGAAGGCAAACCAAATATATTAACTACTTCTCCAACTTGGCTTGAAACGTCAAATGAGTGAAAATTCTTATTTCAACCTACCCTAAGCCTCGAAAGGAACTATTTCATCTGAGCCTCAAATTGAACCTTAACATATGTGGGTTCGCCACATTTTTGTTGCGCCGTTTTGATTATTTATCTAATTACGAATTGTCTGGTTATAATTTGCCGCTGTATCAAATATAACTTAACACCCAAAATTTTTTGATCGAGTTTCAGTTAAGATTTTTGCACAAACCTCAATTGCAAACAAACCTCAAAATCAGAATACTTCATATCCTTATTATCTCGTTAGTATGTCATCAAACCAACATTTCCTTAAAATACATAATCATTACGAAACACTTAGATTACACAGCAGTCACAATTAGAACAAATTCCAAGGTATCCATATCATGCAGACAATTCCCACAAATCCTCAAGTGACAACCAATTTAAAAACTACCATCATGACAGTTACCCAAGGATTCGATATAGCTTTAGGCCATCACCCAAATTTCAAAATCCAAACATCTAGCAACCTAAGATCTTGTTGACATGTTGGTTTGCTGATGAGCCAACCAATTCAATCCAACCATAAGAACTTCTCATTTCACAATTTTCATAACTTCACTACTTCAACTGTGATTTTGTCTCCCAACTTAAGAATACGACATCATATTTTCGAAGTGTTAAAACCTACTCGTAATTACCTTTTACATCTCTTATGAAGTGTCAAAAACACATTAGGTTTAAGGTCTCCCAACCTTAGTTGTCAATACTAATGCTCGCTTTCATTAAAAGACACCGAGGTTTCTCTTCACAGTCTTTAAACATATCTAACCACTGGCAATATCATAAGGTCATCTCTTCTTTATCATACAACTATTTTGGTCCTTAAAATTATTAGACAATGGTTATCTCCAGAAGCAATACCTATAAATCCTCAAAGTAAGAATTTCACAGGTCAACCCCCAACTATGGGTGAAAATTTCAACTTATGGGTCTCTCCCCTCACTTGATTTGAGGGTAGCCATCTACTATGATGTAAGGATAACATGATCCTAACCATCCTCAAAAGCATTTCACTCTATGATAACTCACCAAATCCATCGGGGGTTAACCCAAATGACATTGACATTAATTTTATCATTAATTCCTCGAAGGCTACCTTCACATGTCCCATTCTTACAAATACAAATCGCTCCTAAGTCCAAACGCCTCACGGCTCTACTAGCCTCCATGATATTAATCATCCTTCCCAATAAACCGCTATTATCGAAGAGGCCTCACACCCACATCACATTTTTCCTTTTCCCTCAAAAATTATCTTTTTATATTTCGTTCTAATGACTACAGCTCCCTTCTAAGACGTCTCACAGACGCTGAAATCCTCGAGAAATACTTCTCAAATCACTTAATAAATTCGATTAAACCCAAGATGACCATATATCTCCACGGCACTAATCGGTGTTCTCAATTAGCCACTGCTTAAAGTCCTATAGATTCAAAATCGTACTATCAAAGATGCCATATACTCAACGGGGCATTTTCTCAGACTAAACTCGTATTCCTTTCTCGATCGGACATTTGGTTAACAACCGTTCTCAATCCATGACACAATTTCTAAATAGAGTACATATTTCCTAGGTTCCTTTGGACCCCTCAATGAGGCCATTTCAATATAGACCCAAATATGGTCGAAAGATCCAACCCATAAAATTTATGAAATGCCAATGGACCTTTAAAACCCAAACGGTGTTCCCAAATTTCGTAGCAACCATATCCTCACCCGAATACTACCGCGGACATAATTTTCAATTATCCACAATCAACACGTTATGGATATAGATTGATCTTAGAAATCACCTATCCATTCATTGTGCCCGCTTATCGATTGATTAATCTTCCGAGTAACCAATTGCGCGATCATCCATAAATAACCACATTAGTTAATCTTAATTCCCCAAAGGCTCCAAGGTATCCTTAATAGTACCTAACCGAAGCTCCTTCAATTCCATACGAGATCCTCAAAAGCTAGTGTTGATTCCAACACAACCTCAAATCACTCATAAAAAGCAATCAGCTTGATCTTTTCCTCCAAATGTATATCCTCAAGACTTACACAACTAAATTCCTTAGCAACCACCAAATGACTTCAAAGGAGTGGTCTCATTTACTAATTAGACTTAACTCCTATCCCTGATTGGATCAACTTTACCTCTTATTCAGAATTTATAACCTAATTACAAGGTATAATATCCTATCAATACAATTCATACCAACACCCATGAACACCTTTTTCAATTTTTATAGGATTTCGCATCACATGGAATTCAAAGACCCAATCACTATGAAATTGATCATAAATTAGCATCCTTAAATTCACTATACCAAAATCGACTCCAAGTCACATTGACTTTGAGCCATTAATTTCACGTTATCCGCCGTACTTATTAGGTTGATCGGGCATCCCTTCTTAATGAATTACTAGTCTGAGGGCCTCAATCCAGAAATGATCAAGCCTAAACTTCGAACCCAAATCGATTAACTTAGATCTCGAATCAAAGCCAAATCAACTTAAGCACTAAATCAGTATTAAATCAAGTTTGAACCTCAAGGTGCCTCCCTACAACTTCTCTCGACTTCATGGTCGATCATTGCCACGAATGGATCTTCACCTAGAAGTCGTAGTGGTTACCAATATCCTATCTGAAGGCAAAACAAAGTGGGTTAAGCTATTGATTGTATTCACTTTACACAATCTAAGGCCGTTATTCAAAAGTTCATCGTTCTTAAATCCCTTCTTTGGTGGGATGTATTGATTGTGTTCACTCTACACAATTCAAGACCGATGTTCAAAAGTTTATAGTTTTTATTTTCCAAAATTCAATGTTTAAAGTTTCTATCCTCCCAATTTAATGCCCCGAGGAGATGCGAACCACATATCATTACATGGAGGAGTCATCCTTGATTATTACAGTAACATCTTAAGGCATGTCCATAATATTACCCGCTACAACATGCAGACAGGGCAAAGCCTTCAGTCTCCACTATCACACTAGTGACATACCTGGGGACATTATCCATCAAAATATGAATCCGAGTCCCAATTTCTTGTTTACTTATTCTTTTGAGGAAGGATCCACCTAACTTATTTCACAAATATAACTTATTTCTCATATATCTCCATCTTGGAGATCAAATTCATCAAAATCTCAAATGTAAAATTTTCCTCTAATTATTCATATGCTTATTATCTTATTTGCAGATTTAAGTCTTTTTGCTACTTAACTTACGTATATCACATACGTAGGTGAAATTCAGAATTCTTACAATTGAAAAGTAGATTGGCTTTCGAATATGACTTTCTTTCACAATTGTACATGCCGAAGATTCTGGATTATTTAATTGAGCTTACACAAATATGCATATCATTTAATTAGCAATTTGACATGGAAAATTATGCAAAATATCATTCAGAGTCGTCGATAAATAGTGTGCACATGAACAATTTTCAGATCCTCTTATCGGCCAATTCTTAGAATTTCGATCATCCAATGGACAAACTATCAAATCTGAGGCATGGGTAATCATAAACCTAATTTATTTCACATATCTAACTCCAAATCGAAGCCTAAAAGGGGTCAAGGTGTGGGTTCAGTTCGCCTCGAACGAATTTTCACATAAAACCATAAATTTGGATACCAAATCGATAAATTAACAAGCCTAAGTTATGGTTAATCACATCCTAGTCCCAAATCGAGCAAAATCCCCACAAATTCGTGGGTACCATGACCAGGCATAGTGGTTAGGGTTTTTGATGTCCAAAAATGTGTCAAACCTATAAATTTGGGCACCAAATTTACATATATGCATACCTAGGTCTTGGGAGCTACAAAATATAAACCTAATTGGATATCAGAACAAAACAGGAGAGTATGAGTGCACTTGTCTCGACCCAATCTATCATCTTTCTAACTATCTCTCGGACGGATTCGAACTCGGTAGCCTCATTCTCCACCTTCTCTCTCTAGTCTTCGTGCTCTCTCTCTAGAAACCAAAAATGGCCAAGAATAATGCGCTGAAACCCTCGTGCGATATTTATATCGCTAGGCGCGCTAGTTGGGCACTGGGCATTTTGTTTTGGGCGTCGGCTCAGGTGCTCGAGTGCCCGTCATGCCCAAGATATTATGTTTTTGGCACCGTCTGCCGCACACGAGCGCACAACAAGCGCCATACTGCTAAGAGTGCACCGGCAAGCAGCAACTCGCTTTCGTTCGATTTTTACTTCCGATACATATTCTTCTGCATACATTAAGCCCAATCTTAATCATTATACCATTAATTACGTCCTAATTATTCTATTTTGGAAATCAAGACCTCGCACATCTCTTATGAAGTATCGAAAATATCACAAATCTAAAGACTCCCAACATCGAATTATCAATACTAACATTCGCTTTCCTTAAAGGATATCAAATTCGTCTTTAGATTCACTTGCTTGCACTGCCGCATGATCACCTCTATCTTATGACACGATTCTGCAACCTTCAGAATCATTGGGCGGTAACTATCTCTATAAGCAACACTTATAAATCGTTAAAGTAAAGACCTCAATTGCTAATTTCAACTCATGGGCGGAGTAATTCTAATCATGGACTTCTCCCCTACTTATACCAAGGGCAACTACTTACATATGATGTAAGAAAAGTATAATCCTAAATCTTCCTCAAAAGGATCACATTCTACCATAATTCATTCGATCCATCAAGGATTAACCCAAACAACATAGTCGACAATTTAACTTTCATATATCTCACTCCGACAGATATCGATTGCTTTCAATTCAAACGCCTCACAGGCACTGCAATTCCTCAAGGAACACTTAACGGATATCTTACTGAATTCATCTAAACCCAAGATAACCGCACACTCATGTGACATCAATTGGTCTTTCCCAAGTTAGTTGTCGCTCAAGTCTCTATAGAGCTACATTTGTGCTACCGAAGAAATTACGTGCCCATCACGACACTTTCCTTTAATCAAACTCATATTCTCTCCCAATTGAGCACATGGCTAATTGCCTTCCTGATCTATGATACAGTCCTCAAATATAGTTCATACATCTTCCATAATTCATTAAATTCATCGATAAGGCTATCACAATGTTGACCTAAGTATGGCATGAGGATCCAATCCATAAAGTCCGTAGAAATACGAACGAGCCTACAAACCCAAATAGCATTACCGAAACTTGCAAAGGCCACATCTTTATCCTGAATGCTGCCATAGGCACAACTTTCAATTACCCATAATTAATAATACTATGGATGCAGATCGATCTTAGAAAACACCATGCCCTTACAAAGGATCAAACGATTCACCTATTCGTTCATAGTGCCGTATATCAAACCATAAATTTCTCGAGTGAACTAAATTTTCAATCATCCACAATTAACCTCATCGATTCATCTTACTCACCTCAAAGGTTCTAGAGCTTTCCACAGCGGGCAGCTAATTGATACTTCCTTGGTTCTATACAAAATCCTTAAAAATCAGGATTAATTCCAACACAACCTCGAATTACCGATCAAACGATAAATCAGTTTAATCTTTTCCTCTAAGGAACATATTCAAATGTTTACACAGCCAAAGTTCTTAGTGACCACAAGATATCTTCTAGATGTAGCCTTGTATACTAAACAAACTTGGTGCTTTTCCTCATTAAATAACTTGTAGGCAAGATGATAATAATTTCCTAATACCTCGACTAACTCTGACTCATACTCAATATTTCACAATCTGATTGTAAAGTATATTATTCTTACCAACCACAATTCATTATAGTATAACGATTTAGCAACCAATCATCACCAAAATCAAATCAAGGCTCGGTACCACAAAACAATTCCAACCAGTCCAACCGATCAAATCTACAAACCCAAGAAAGTGTCGTAAACATTGAGATAACTAACACGGGTCTATGATCCTCAAATAAATAAATATACTTAGGAAACACAAATGAGAATACATATTCAGAATATGAAAACGACACATGTACTAAAATACCAAAATCTGGAAACCTAACATTCCATGACGGTAGACAACATCTCTATACCTAGTGCCATCACCGCAAAACCTCAATCAAGGCACTGAACTTCTTCACTGTCCTACCCATGAATAAGGACCATCCTTGATTATTGGTTGAACTATCCACAATTAGAATCATGCCCCCAAAACTCGTCGGGAAGAATATCTATCCTTAAAAAGTATCCAAGAAGATATTCTACGATATCTCTTTATCCTCCTGATCCATGACTCTTTTCTCACCAACCATTCATGGTTCGCCTTCTAACTTATGTTAGGCAAACCTTAACTTATCTCCTCCTAGAGATTAGGTCACCACAATCACCATTCCGATTCTCAGGATCCACATTTCAACTTCTACAAGATCCATGCCACCCAAAATTCAAGCACTTGACCATTATTACTAAATCGATTATAAATCGACATTTTCGAATTCTCTAACATTGAAAATTGGCTCCAAATTATCCTAACCTCGAGCCATAGGTTCCACCTAATCCTCCTCACTTAGCATGTTATTCAAGCATCCCCATCCTAGTCCTCAGATCAAGATCGACCTAAGTTAACCCTTAAGGTATCTCCCTATAGCTTCTCTTTCTCCTGGTCTTTATCCAGACTAAATCCTCCAAAACTTTTCAGACTCATTGTCCTTCTAAGCAAATTCATATACTCAACTTCTCTATTATGTGGTTAACCACCTCCATGTGTCGACCTTCGTCTAGGTGGTACGATCAACAACTAACCTTCTTTCTGAAACAAGAACGACATGAATTAGATTGCAACTCAATGCGAATATTAATTAGGACACTATTCACTATATAGCCAAACATAACTAACTGATCATAACTTAGTCTTAGTATAAGCGAATCAACTTAACTTGATTAAGGAACTAATTAGGATACCACAACTAGATGATTGACTTAACTACTGATCCTGACTTAGTTCTGGTCTAAGTTATACAAATTAGGACAACTAGAACTATCCAATTTAACTTAATTACCCTATGCTTTCGTCTATTTATTCGATCTATCTTAGTCTAACCTAAACTTTCACAGAAAATTCAGATTAAACCTAAGGCATCTCTTTCTCTGATATAAATTATGACGGACCTACTTTTTTAACCGAAATCCGACAGAATTCTGACAGTAAAACAGTTGCCAAACAAATACAACCTGTACAAAAATTTCTATACAACACAATATATAACCACACATCACAACACAGGATCCAAAAAATAGCCACACAAATACATGGTACCAACGTCATAACTCCAATTACGATATTGGCTCAGACAATATACCACTAGATACCCACAATAAAACCATAAAGACCTGCGGAAGTACAAACATCCATCAATCACAACGAGGACTATACTATGAGTAGATCATCATCATCATATACATACATCAATATACAAAATCATCAATAATGATACAAAAAGATTTTCAAAATATAAAATCATAAAACTAAGTCCACAAGGCTTTTCCTTCAATATTTGAAGCCTATCTAGCTCCTAAGATCTACTCGGCCCCATCAGACATGAGGGTGTGCTCATCTGAAGGAAATAAGTAATAAGGGTGAGCCAAATATTCAGTAAGTATAATATAATCAAAGGCAGTAAACGATATACGTAATATAAAGTAGAGAAAGGATATAACGGCATAATATAAATGTATAAACATGGAGTATGACCAAATGCACTTTTCAAAATATAATTATCTTTTCTGTTACTTATTCTTTCTTTAAGTTTTGAAACATGTATGAACTTCTTTACTTTGCGAACTAATGTCAATAGGCCTTACCAACTAAAGAGTAGCTGATCGAGAGATGGAATATATTTGTACCTACACATTTTAAAGTATTACCCATGAATCTCAACTTTAACATCCCGTGGCGGACGGTACCCAATACCTAGGGCCAGATAACAGATACACCACCGGAACATCTCCTGTAGTCCAGGAGCATTCCTCAATCTACTATTATAATATCTTAAGGCATACCAAAAAATACTACCTAATTTTAAAGATAAATCCTTGGTCCAAATTCTTATTTACTTATTCTTAAGGGAATATTCCACCAGAAATATATACAGAAATTCTCACTCTCTGAAGAATGGTTAATCAAACTTATAAAATTGTAGAGTTTTCTTCAAATACATTATATAACTTTCATATTTAATGATACGGATACAGATAATTATTATCTTATGAGTTCATGTCTTCACATGCTTTCAATTATGTATATAAATCAATATAAAACTTGGAACATATAAGAAATTCTTACCACCGTGAGCTAAACATAACTTTAGAGTTTTCAGACAATATATCCCTTCATAAATACATGCAATATAATTTTTAAAG
>JAODPA010108658.1:0-19913 GCA_025585075.1 Nepenthes mirabilis
AGCGAAATGACGTCGTTTTGAATACCGAATACTTTCCAACGAAACGACGTCGTTCAGAAACCCAAAACCGAAATCAGAAACGACGACGTTTATTACTGTCAAAACAGAAAACGATGCCGTTCAAGTCATCGTCTACTTTCGTCGGTTTCACCCGAACCCAACAACGACCGACTCGACCCGAATTTTAAACACGATTCAAACAGCACCATATGAACACCATAAATGATGAAAAATATATGAAAATTTCAGAAATTTAATTTCTCATCGATTTTCAGTGTTCATTTGAACCGAATCTTCAAAAAAACGAAGACTTTAGGTTTTTTCGATTTCGAAAAAAATTAAAAATATACAGAACAGTAAAGGCAGAGTTTAAGCCTTACTCTGATACCAAATGTTAGATATTGATGTGGTTAAAACAATCACTAAAGCAAAATTTAGAATCAACTTTATACCTCCAACCATTTTACGTGCTCTTTTTTCGAACTCTGGATTCGGACGGGCTCTGTACTTCTAGACACTCCTTCACTCCTTTAGATGGTGTAATCCTTGAGTTGAGCGTTAGGGACAAAGCCAGAAAGCTTAATTTATAGACGAAACCATCACTCGCCTCAACCGAGCGTTTTGGACTCAAACCGGCCAGAATTGATTAATTAACTTAATGGGAGAGCTATCACTACTTAATGGACCGCCAATACTTCAGCAATTAATTGAGTTAAACGCCTGAAGGTTACAAATCAATCGAAGAAGACGAAACGAAGTGAAAACCCTAGCGGCTAAAAATCGACTCGAAAACGGTTCATTGAAGCCGGCTCTCTGCTCGGCTCGGCTCGCTTGGCAGCTTGGATCGACTTGTGGGCTGACTCAATTAATTTATTTAGGCTGAAGCCCATATATTTCTGATTGAAATAGGACAACTCGCTGAAACTTCTATTATCCATGAGATTTAAGAATAATTAAATTATTATCGAATTTATTATCCATGATTTTATTTTATACTATATAATTACTTTTCTTTTAACCCCTTATAAATTGCATGAAAAATTTTTTGTTTCCTCAAAAATTTGAAGTCGTAGCAGCCCGATAGCTTACGAAAATGCCTTATATAAATTCAGTCCGTACTAAAATATGGTAAGCTTATTTTATAGTTATAACCGTTTAAATTATGAGATAAAATCCTAACCATTGAACATATAAAAAATTAATTATAAAATAGAAAGACCATTGATACGATTGGGAGCCAGGCTTCAATAACCTTGGGCTGACTTGGATGGTATTCATTAATACACAAATTTCCCCTTCCTTCCTCAAATAAAAGAGGACTCATGAACAGAAATTATCTGAATCCGCTCTTTAGCTGCCTTTAAAACACCTTAGGGTAATAAATATTTATCAATCTATCATTATTATATAGTCTATGAGTGTGTATAGATGGATGAAATGCTAAGCTATCGATGGTATTCTAAAAGTAACTAAATAGTGTCTCCAAATAACACAACCTATGAGTACGACGTAATAAATGCGATCATATAAACCCTAAATACTGTAACAAAGACAACCTATCGACGTCTCGTTTTTGTGCTACGAATGGTCACCCCATGCAAGAATTTAGCATACCCTAGTAAACTTAGCTTTCCGTCAGAGCTTCGAATCCATTCGTTGAGAATCGAATAAGCCGTAGCACCCAAATTCAATTCCTGCGTTCGGGATTTGAAGTATCGGAGATCAAAATGCAATTTTGAAAAAAAAGAAAAAAGAAAATGACAAGGAAAATTCACTGATTTTGAATGCCATGAACATAGGTACCCTTGCAAGCTCCTCTACCGTGACAACTCGGTTCCCTTCCTCTTCAAAATACCCAAAAGCAGTGGTGGCGATCTGCTCCCAACCTTGAAGAGCCTCCAATTGATGTGGGCTGATAGCAGCTGCACAGAACTCTTCGAAGTCCATTTTCCTATAAGAAAGCGAAGCCATCTGACACGAAACCGTTTGTACAAGTTAGAATGTTTGGTTATTGAAAGGAGATAAAATGTGTGGAATGAAAGGTGAGAATAAATCTTACATTTGGAAATAAAGTAGGAATCACCACCACAGTAGGTAGATGAGGGGTGGGGGATGACGACGGAGGAGTGGTGGGGTATTGGCGGCCAACGGGGGTCACCAGAGTTGGGCCAGCAGCGGGGTTGGTGGAGGTGGGCTGACGCAGGCAAGGGTGGCCTTAAGTGGGCTGAAAACTGCAGATGGCCGGGATTGAGGCGACAAAGAACGGTTGAGGTGGGGGCTGGTGGGATTTACTCCCATACG
Organism: Nepenthes mirabilis; assembly: GCA_025585075.1. Lineage (NCBI taxonomy): Eukaryota > Viridiplantae > Streptophyta > Magnoliopsida > Caryophyllales > Nepenthaceae > Nepenthes > Nepenthes mirabilis. The sequence goes on from JAODPA010108658.1 coordinate 2,302, forward strand.
GCATTAGTTAAACAAGATAATGAAAGGAAGAGGGATATTCGCAATAATTATTCTCACCTAATTCCTCACAAACAAACATATTGTTATGGATAAGGAATCGAACGACCCTTCATGATGATGAAAGGCATCATAAAATGGATAATCAAAACGCCAAGGCAGAAACAGAGGAGAAGATCCAATTAGACAAAACAGACGATTGTCTTACTTCAGATATTTCAAAAACAAAAAGCTATAAGCAATTATTAAGCATATAATTCTTTAATACTATATCATTCTCCACAGAACAATAACATCATTCAATAGTTCAAGAACTGCCAATCACCACAACCTAATAAACTATAGGAGTATTTCAAAACCTGATTATGCAAAATCTCATTACTTAATGAATTATCGGATTATAGAAAAGATGATTTAACAAAAACAAAAGTCGTATAGAAGAAAGAAATACCGAATCTAGAATGTTGGGAACTTTGGATTCCTTCATTGCCTCTGTGGCATTACACGCAAGAGCCTGTGTAATAAAACATTTAACCATGACTTTCACAAGGAAAAATAAACTTCATAATGAATAAAATGAACCCTAGAACGAAGAGAAAATCTCCCCTCCTTTGACTCCACCATGAGGAGCCCCAATGTACAGGGGAAAGATAAAAAAAAGCAGGAAAAAAAGAAAAGTCAAACGAGTTAAAAAGAAAAAAAAAAAAAGCTATGAACAAAGTTTAATTCCCCTCCTGAATGCCTAAATTATGCAATTCCTGTCTTACATGGATATTACGACCTCTTGAATTCAAAGAAAACCAAAAGAAAACAGGTGAAATCACCGATTGGAAGTTCTCAACTGAAACACGTCCATCGCTATTTGGTTCCAGGAGCATGAACTGCGCTCTTAGGTATACCAGTTCATCCTCTGTCAAAGCTTTTGAGAGAGCCTACAGCCATTGGGGGAAAAAAACCCAAGAAATTTAAAATTTTAAAAAGAAGGCACAGATAAAATCAAACAAAAGTAGTCAAAATCGAACAGTTCTAGTTTAACACAGTTTCATTCGCAAAAAGCATTAGATGGGGACCCTGAATTCCAATTTCTTATATCTAAGAAAAGAAACAATATCACAAACTGACAGAAAGAAGGCTTGGAGCAAACTAAATAGAGCATTCACGATCCATTGAAAATGAGGTTTCAAACAGCATGCTATAGTTAGCAAACAACACCCTTTAAGGATTAGTATTCAAATCAAGTGATGGGTAGTAAACCCTGCCTTTAGTGCCCGTCATTACCATTTGATTAAGTTCAAGCTTCTTGCTGTACTTAATATCGAAAAAGCCCTTGATTCCCATGAAACTATTAGCATGCTTCTTGTTATCCTTTGGACTTCACATTCCAAAACATTAGGCCCACACAATGTTGAGTTTTGTCATAACATTAGGATATTTTTGTTTCTCTTATGAGTGACAATAAATGCTTGGATTATTTAAATTAACATTTAGTTATTTACTTTCAGTGTTATTTTCAATCTAAATATTATTGATAATACTTATTTTTTTAGTAATTATTGATTTCTTTAAATGGATTATTAATCTTCGTTGACGATAGTATATTCCTCTTCTTAGCGTGTAAGGAGGTCCATTTAAATTCTTTTTTGATTAAGCTAACACATAGCAAGAAGGCGGAGATCACTCGAAATAAGAATGCTGAATTGGATATAGTGTAAGAACTATAGTGGGCATAAACTACCTCAGATACCCTGCATAAGGAGGAGAGAGCTCAACGAACCTGAGGATTTCATTGAGCCACCTTAACTCCTTGGTCCCTATGCAAACATAAAGTCTCTTATCCATTAAGATCATGCGTCATGGTTGAGATCTAAAGAGCATCTGGGCAAAAATGCTATAGGCGGTTGCCGGTTTGCTGGTTTTCTGGATGTGCATGGTTTCCTCATGTGGTGGTGTGCTACGGTGGAATTGAGTGCCGATCTGTGGTGCTATCGTCTGCTGTGGTGCGATTGGTTTGGCTCTCTGGTGTATCTCTCCCAGCTGTTTTTAGATGTTGGTCTGGGTTGCAGCCCCTACTGCTGGCATGGCATTTCAGGCAGCAGCTGTTGGAAATAGGATGGCTCAAACGCCCTCTCTACTTGGTTGGTTTTTCTGCGCCAGGAAATTCAGTTAAGGCTGATGGCGGAAGTGGTTTGGGAGGGTTTGCTGCGCTGATGCCGAAGTCAGGGCAGCCGATCTTTTGGACCTGCAGCTGGTTTTCCGATTTTGATTCACCAAGGGGAGTAAGAACGGCCCATGGCTGGCACGAAGTTCCAAAAGCAGTTGGTGACTTGATCTTGTTGCCATTTTGGTACTGCCCTTGGATTGGCATATGTTGTTTAGGAATTGCTCTACTGATGTTGGAGCATTTTGATTGTATTGAGTGATTACCAGCATTTTTGCTTCTCTGTTGTTTTCATTCGTTGTATCAATGTGCTCGGGGCATACCCTAGTACTTATGGTTTATCCCTAAGTTGGAAAAACACTTGGAAATAAACTATTACTTGTAAAATTTTTTCTCCCATTAATCCAAATACTTACTTACCAAAAAAAAAAAAAAAAGCATCTGGGCAAAAATACGAGCAGCTGTTTATGCTGCGATATTGACTTCATGCCCTCAAATTCTTCTATCGGGTAGAGATGCTTCCATAGCTATCATAAGTTGACGGCATTTGGATGACAAACTGTTTGATTCCTTCTTTTAAAGAATTTCATATTTTTTTAAAAAAAGAAACCCTTCAATAAAAGTAGCTAACGCATGAATGCAGATATAGGCATTAGAGGGAAAGCATAATCCAATAACAAACATAACTGCCATTAAATCAGGACTTGGAGAACACAAAATAATTTGAACCAGGTCCTTGTCATAAAAATGCTATAAGGGATTACATAAATTAGGAATGCAAAATAATTTTAATAAGATAAGATAAACAAGAAAGCTGAGAGCATTTGAACAACGTAACAGCATGAAGCAACACTAATGCAATTCTAACTACAAAGCAGTCAGCCGAAAAGATATACGACTAAATCAAAGTTGGGTCACCCTTATGAAAAATCATAAGAAATAACGGTGAAAACATGCCTAAAAGCAAGGAGACCAATACCTTTAATGCTGCCCTCTTAAGAGGAGTAGCGTGAAGGTAGGATTTCACTAATTTGTAGACCAATATATCCAAAGGAACAGGAATATTTTCATTACGCAACCATGGATGAGCTGCAAGAAGATGAAAGCATTTGTTAGTTCACCAAAAATATCTCCGAACAAGGACGAATAATGAATAATAACAGCAAATCGAGGGGTTGAGGCGCTTTAACTGCCAGCAATACCACATGCAAACAAAACCTTGGATCAATTGCATGACTCATCAAAGCCAGGTTTCACAAAATTGAAGAATCTCAGTGCCAAATTTAGAAGACATGAACCTTCTTCATGGTGTTAGCATTGTGAAGAGTTGACAGCTCTAAATTAATCTTTTTTGTTGAAATTAAACCTGTGATACAATTCCTGCTGACAAATCCATGACATCTACTATGTCTAAATGGAGTTTTGCATTTCCACTACCATGAGAGCAATCAAACAAGCAATCTACTTGAGAAACTCAAAAAAATCAAGTTCGTGAGTAACAAAGATCAAGTTCACATAAAGATAGCTGATGAAAATTTTCTTTTAAAAATATTTGAATTCCTATATTCACGTTCTAGTAATGAATGGTCAAATGAATAAGAACACTAACCCAGAGCTTGGGCTGCGGTCATTCTTTTCCTATAGTCCTTGTTCAGTAGCCTTTTCACAAAATCTTTGGCTTCTTGAGACACTGAAGGCCAAGGCAAATCGTCAAAGCAGGGATCAGCTCTTAGCACCTCTTGAAAAATTCCCGATTCCGTTCGTGCCCAAAAAGGCCGGCTTCCACATAACAAGACATATGTGATAACACCAATACTCCAAATATCTGCTTCAAAACTATAAGATCTATGAAGTACTTCTGGTGCAACATAATAAGCACTTCCAACAATATCATTCAATCTTTGATCTGCAAAACATATAAATGCACAATGGGAGGTGAAAACGAAACAATAAGAGCTACAAACGCAAAATCAAGGCCATCAAAGAAACAAAATTAGTAGCCTGGTGAATAGTTGTATTATATTGAAGTAATATTTATTTTATTTAACCAATTTGTCATGGAACTCTTAAGGTAACAAAAAATTGTCCCAAAAAAGGAAAGAAAACAAAGAGAGGATGAGAGGAAAATATGATGTTCACTCATGCAGTGGAGAATCAGTGACTGCATGAACTCAACGATCAGGTAGCATATTACACATACAATTGCCACCCATTCCCCCTCTTTCCTCTCTCCTAATTTCTCGGCAACAGAGGTCCAGTAGGTAACTGATTTAGATGTTCCATTTTTTCACTATAAATCAGTATTGTTTAGCTTGAAACAACATAATTCTACTCTTAACACATTTATATCCAATTTCTCAATTTTAACAAGCAAAAGCAAAAACAATAACAAAATAAAAGTTATACCACAAATTCATAAAGGTAAAATCATAAAGTAAACATATTAAATTTAATACAGATAAATATAATAAAAATTAAATCAATTCAAAACAAAATTCAATATTGGTATAAAATTGTTCAATTATTCAACATACACATTTAGATGCTATTTAACTATAAAATTCTATTAGGCTTTGAATCACTCCCCTGTGAATCCTACATCCATTGGCATGTCATCTAATGGCACGCTTGGGCGGCGACGTCAAGCTAGGATCACAAAATGTTCGTGCAAGGGCCAGCCAAGCAACAAGATTCACACAAGGTCCTTGCGAGGGCAGCTGCGCGAAAGCTATTTCTAGCGAGCCAAAAATACCTGCGCCAAATAAGCGCAAGATTGAGTGCTATGCGCATTTGGGATAGAATGGGTGCTCCTTATGTGCGCCTAAGGGGCGCTCGTACACTAATTCCAATGGAACCAACACCTGAAAGACATGTGTGTAGATTGTTCAGAGGGGATCACATCTAATGCACGAGAGGAACGCATATGCATCGACACTGGTATAAAGTGCCTTGACACGATTTTAGGGATAAGAGAAATGAGAAAAATTTGAGTCCTTTTTGAGCACCGACATGAAAGAGAGAAAGAAAAGAAAGAAGATGAAGATTTATTCATCCGTTTGGGTTATGAATTGTGTTTCATTTTTCACCAATCCTAAATATGTTGTTCTTGTTGGTGAGAAGAATATTTTACCAATTATTTTCTTCTCATTTTCTCTTATATTTTTTATTAGTCGGATTTTTCATTACAATGTGTTACATCCTTATATTGTTAAAGATTTTTATAACCAAACTCACCATATAGTAGATATTTTTTAGATTATAGTCCCATTGTTTTTTTCCTCATTCTCTAAGGAATTTTTTGCGTAAAATATTGTACCTCATTATTGTGATTATTGTCTTACTGTTGTTGGTTATCGTATTACCTCCTCATGGATTCAAATAAAGGGTTTGAAAATGATACTTACAGAGATTAGTTCTTGATCTTATGAAAAAGTTTTGGTTACTAGAACACAAGAAATTCTCGTAGTATTTCAATCATATTCCAATGACTCAATTTGATGTGTAGGTCTTTGCTGTTTAGGTTCCTTTATAGGATGAAAACAGGTTCTTTATTCATACTTGGAAAAAAAGGGGAAAAGAAAGCAAATATATTTTTTGCTCAGTTGCCCATACTCACATACCACTCAACTTAAGCAACAAAACCAATAGGGTGCTCACATTGACCATTCAAATAAACCTTTAACAAGGGAAGAGTGAGGACAAACAAATGCAGTTTCAGTTTAGACTAGAACTATCTTGTCTTAGACTATTTAGTATTATATAGATATTTTCTTTTATAGATAAATTTATTCTTTGTGCCTAATTTCTTCTATTATGAGTGAATCAGAGCGAATTTTGTCCTTGAAACATATCTCAAAGTGATTCCAATACTACCTCCCTCGTACGAATTCCACAACATCTCATCAATGATCCATGTTCCAATCAAGATTCTAGGAACCCCCTGCTATCTGAATATAAGCATACATGCAGACTAATAAATATAGACTTATGGCCAACATAATAAGGGCTAACTTCAGCACAGGAAACCTAAAAACCCACTTCTCAGGTCAGATTGTTAATTTGCTCAACCACCTGATTTCTAGTCCTATATCATCCAAGTTGAAGCATCGACCAGATGCCCAAGTAAATCCTTTTGCTCTCACTCATTCCACCCCCTACCCCCCCCAAAAAAGCTACCCCCTTCTTTATATGCTTGCAGACTACTCACATCATGTCAAGTGGGAATATCAAAATGACCTAAATCTAATAGGTTAAGAAAAGGATTATTGGTCTGTGACCAGTTCCAATAGGCACCATCATTATAAAGAGTAGCTAGCAGCCAAATATAGCAGCTCCTGAGCATATCAGGCGATGACACCAGAGAGTCTCAATTTTGGGCTAAGCCATGAACAGGTACGTGCTAATTGAAATATTAAAGACAAACAACTAAATTAGCCAAAAAGCTCCATGGTTTCTAGCACTTCTTGCCTAAACTTGGGTTGATAAACTTCACAAGATGAATAACGCTCTCTTAGCAAATATGGACAACTGTAGAACAGATAGAAACATCAGAAGGGACTTGGAAACCCCTTATTTGTTGAATCATTCTATTCTCCCCATAGAATCAGGATCATTTATTTACTAGCCATATTTAATACAATCTATCATCGAACTTGTGACCATATAACTACAAATTGTTGGGACCCGGATTGCTTATTTGAACAGTAATGAAACAATCAACAATTCACGACAAGCACACAACAATCACCAATAATGAAATAAAACGAAATTTTTATATGAAAAATATAATACAAAAAAGAGAAGATATGACCAGTAAAATATTCTTTTTTATTTTAAGAACGACGTATCCAATGACGATGGAGACTGAAACACAATTTAAAACTTGCTTGGGTGCTTGAATCTTCCTCTTCTCCTTTTTATCTCTCGTTTCTCTTCTTTTTCTCTCACAGTCAATGCTCCTTAGGTTTGGAAATTGCAAGTGAACCCTAAAAATATATCAACGTGTTTTTATACTACAAGCCACACTTGAACGCCCATTAAGTGCCATGGTAAATAGCGCCTCAGGCCTCCCTTGGGCATGCCTTGAGCATGCGCCCATGATATTCGGCACCTCGGGCACCACTCAAGCGTGCCTTGAGCCCCCGCCCACAGTATTCAGCACCTCGAGCGTCACTTGAGTGTGCCTCGAGCATTCTCCCTCTGGAATTGGTACACGCGTGAAACACCACAATTCTCTGTATCAGTATAGAAATCGTGTATCCTCGTCCAAACTACCAAACGGCATGTCAAATGTGTACGAGCTCAAACAAGAGTGACTTATAACCCAACACAAATGTCATGCATCAAACTCAAAAGGCAAAGGTAGCCTACTTGTGGAATCATCATGGAAACTCAAAATCCCCTCAAGGAGAAGGGCATTTGCATTAAGGAGTTAAATAAGAAGAGCTAGAAAAAAAACAGAAATTATAAATCATCTGATGTGTCAGTTGTTACCTGTCCTAACAAAGTCAGAGAGACCGAAATCAATAAGCTTCATGTCAGCGTTTTCATTTCTAGAGGTAAAGAGGAAATTCTGTAACAAAAGGAAAAGGTATCAACAAAGAAAATTGTTAGAGGATTGAATTAACAAATACGCACAAATACATACCTTAGAAAAACATCAAATTAAATGTCAGCAATCAGATAATTCAAGTTTAACAAAAAATTAAATATCCACCATTAGGTAAGCTCAAGTTGTAACCTCAGGTTTCAGGTCACGGTGCACAACACCTTGAAGATGACAGAATGCTATAACGCTTAAAATCTGCACAACAATAGCCTTTGCATCTTCTTCCGCATATCTTCCACCTCTGGAAGGACTAGCATTATGCATTTCAAGTGGATATATAGGGGGGGGGGGGGAAATTAAGAGGACTGCAAAATACGTAACCTTGACAAAATTCTGTCCAGCAATTCCCCGCCTTCACACAATCTGATATGACAAATAAGACAANGGATATATAGGGGGGGGGGGGAAATTAAGAGGACTGCAAAATACGTAACCTTGACAAAATTCTGTCCAGCAATTCCCCGCCTTCACACAATCTGATATGACAAATAAGACAACCATGTTCAGAAAACAATGGAAGCAGCAGTATAGAACTCTTATGATGTTATATCTGATACTCAAAAGTTCAAGTTTGAAACTTGAGCCATAGGCATGCTCTTGTCAGTTAGATACACATACTGGAGTAACTGATGATTAATAAATTGAACAAATCATCCAGAATGAAAAAAATAATAATAATAAAATAAATCTCACAATGATAATCTAAAGGGTTAGTAAAAAGATATTAAAAAAAAAAAATTCCCATGCCCCATATGTATGAAATTCAGAAACACTCTAATTTAACCTCTAATATTCCTTTGAGTCGTATGACTAATTTTCAGGGACTACCTGTGATGGATTTAGTATACCCGGCCCAGGAAAAGAAACTGCTCAACCACTTCGTCTTATCCACGGGCGGTTATCAGGGTGGTTATCATCGGCGATTATCAATGGATAAGGATGATCACCCTTTAATTTTATAAATATCCTTATCCCAACGGAGGAGAGAAGAGGGAAAAGAAAAATGGGCCAGCCTGGTAGGGAAGGATTTACCCTCTAGAAGGCCCCTCTTTCTAAGGGTCTCTCCCTTCATTCAGGAGACCTGTCTTCTATACCTCTAAGCCGCCCTTCTTCCAGGCGTATCCGACGCTCAATCTATCATTACATGCATCTACACATCCTCCTTGTATCTTTCTATTCTCTTAGAAAGATTTCTGACTTGAGTATCGAAGGATATACAGTGAGAGCAATTTCCGCCGTCCTCTAACATCTCGTTTTCAGTTGTGTTACGCAGAGTTCAGATTCGAGACTATGGAGACCAGATCCGGATCAGATCGACCCAACGTCAAGACCCGATTTGTGGCCCCCTAATCCGTAGAATAACCCGAATTCGTAGAACGCAATATTACCACCGTCTATAGGAACGACTGAAAAGTTAACCACCAAAAAATAGCGAAACAAACACATTCTTCAGCTAGCTCTTCGGCCAAAGAAATCTCCTCCCTTGGTGATGGCTTCCTGGTGATGCTCACTCTGCCCTTGGCATGCTTAAATGGCTGGGGGCTTCCTTTCTAACTCCCAAACTCTAGTAGCCAAGAGAAAGGGAATCGGAAAAAATACCCCACGGTTATTTGTATTATATAAATAATAATTGTTATTATAATAATAATAATAATAACAAACAAAAAAAAAGAAAAAGAAGGGAAAAAATGTGAAAAGGCATCGGGCGGCACAGCAGAGAAGAAAAGAGAAAGGGAAANGGCACAGCAGAGAAGAAAAGAGAAAGGGAAAAAGAAAGAGAGAGGGAAGAGAAGGGAGAAAGAGCGATGCACAGAGTGGCGGTGACTGCCATCGCTGGAGGAGACACCGCCTAGATCGGAGGCCGGCGAAGCCCTCTCCATGTTTCTCCCTCGGTTCTACGCTACGGAACCAAGAGAAAGAGTGAAATCATGAAGCCATGAGGCACAAGAACCCACTGCTGCTGTCGCTACCATCACCGAAACAAAATCTACAAATCAAGGTAAATAAATCCTTCATTCCTCTTTAAGGATGTTGGTATTGTGCTTGCATGTGGTCATCCGGTGAGATTTTGGTGGATTGTGTAATGTGGCGCGGTGGAGAGAGGAAAAAGGCACCGATAGTGCTCGCGTGAGTTGCCGTCGCTGCCATCCCCATAGCCGGGTGGCTGTCACCATGACGGGCAACGTCGCCCATGCCGGGACTACCCTCCACCGGTGTTCATCATCATCACCTTTTTCTCCGACTCCTCAAATCCACTCGGCCGCATCCGTTCCGGCACCTAGAACCAAATCAGCCACAACCCTCACCTCTGAGTTCCACATCTGAGGCCGCGGACGTCAGATCCGCCAAACCCGACCGCAATCTGAGGCCACGGACGCTCTGGGTTCCACATCTGAGGCCGCGGACTTTGACTTCCGCCATCCGAGGTTGTGGGCGAAACCCTCATCTCTGAGCTTCACATCTGGCAACCGCGAGCGCTACATTGTGCCGACGGCCATGGCTGACCTCACGGTGAGGCAATGGGACAAAACACTTCCATGGAGTTCAGGGAGAGCAAAAGAGGCCGAGGTGCTGGATAAGCCTACAGTGTCCGAGAACAGATAACAAGTTTCTATTCAAAATATGTCCGATGATAGAAATGAAGATTCCGTCCAAAGTCCATCCGAGGACAGGAACGAAGATTCCATCCAGAATCCGTCCGAGGACCGGAACAAGATTCCGTTCAAAATCTGTTCGAGGATAGAAACAAGATTCTGTCCAGAATCTTTTTGAGGACAGGAACAAGATTCAGTCCAGAATCTGTCTGAGGGGAGCAAAGATTTAGTCCAGAATCTGTCCGAAGACCAGCCAATTTGGCTGCAACCCAATCCGGCTTTCAGGATCAGTCTAACGTCCAGAATCTGTTCAAGAGTGGGAACAAAGAAGAAGTGTTGCCCGACCCTAATATTCTCCTATTGCCTTTGCTATTATTGCTCCAATCCGAGGACAGAAACAGAAAGAAAAAAGGTGCCCCGTCATTGTGAAGGACCCAACGGTCATTCCGCGGTCACATATGAACCGACAGCTACCAAGCCTGATCCAACTGGTACATTTGCCTTTCAATCAGGATCTCCTCCTAGTCCTCAAATATAGAAGGCTCGATCTTAGCATGCAAATCGGTCACCTCCATGGACCCCTTGGTCTCTATCTCTTTTCTATTCTCAGGCTCAATGAACTCGATGCAAAACTCATCGAGAAGCACCAGAACCGCCGAGCATACATTTCGGGCCGACCGTCACGACTGACTACACGATTGGCAACTTTCCAAAAAGAACCCTTGTAGTGCTGATAGACACTCTATCATTCCTTCGCTAGAGCGAGGGTCCTGCCTCCGGGGCTTCCAGAGTGTTCACCCCACTGCTCACAAGGTACCGTGATGGAACAAGAGGCTATAACTGGGGGCTAAACAAGCGCAGTCCTGCAGCAACGTCTCTCATCAGGCCCAACAATGAAAAGTAGATCTTATAAAAGCTGTCACGGTTTTCACAATGGGGGGCTGGGCATGACCAACCCACTACCCATCGCACCACAATCAGCGTTACCCATACTTTAATTAATAGTATAGTCATTTTACCTGCTCATATGAGTGTCTGCATACCAAAACTCGGTTACATCACCGAGCGGCCCAGAAGAGATTGGATTTTGAAACTCGATTACTTTACAGAACGGCCTAGAAGAGGTCGGATTTTGAAACTCGATTGCATCACCGAGCGGCTCAGAAGAGATCGGATTTTAAAACTCGGTTACATCACCGAGTGGCCTAGAAGATGTGAAATTTTGAAACTCGGTTACATCACCGAGCGGTCCAGAAGAGGTCAGATTTCAAAACTCTATTACATCACCAAGCGGTCTAGAGGACATCAGATTTTGAAAACCAAATTTTTCAAGGATAGCAAGCCGATAAATCCAAACCTACAGACAATGTCCCTTTATAAGCATGTCGGGGGTTGAAAATTTCAAACCAAACGACATAGGGGGTTAGTGATGGGTTCAGTATACCCGACCCAAAAAAAGAAACCACTCAACCACTTTTTCTTATCCATGGGCGGTTGTCATAGGTGGTTGTCATCGATGGTTGTCAATGGATAAGGATGACCATCCTCTAATTTTATAGATATCCTCATCCCAACGGAAGAGAGAAGGGGGAGAGGAGAAAGGGGCCAACCTGGTAGGGAAAGATTCACCCTCCAAAAGGCCCCTCTTTTTAAGGGTCTCTCCCTTCATTCAGGAGGCTTGCCTTCCATACCTCTAAGCCGCCCTTCTTCTGGACGCATCCGAACATTCAATCCACCTCTCCATATATCTACATATCCTCCTTACATCTTTCTATTCTCATAAAAAGATATTTGATTTGAACGTCGGAGGATATACTGTGGGAGCAATTCTTATCGTCCTCTGACCTCTCGTTTTCAGTTGTGTTGCGTAGGGTTCAAATTGGAGGTTATGGAGACCAAATCCACATCAGATCAATCCAGCATGAAGATCCGATTCGCGGCCCCCTAATCCGTAGGACAATCGAATTCGTGTAACGCAACAACCTGCAATTGGGCATGTAATATGAGAGGGACATTCATAATTGTCGTAGATTCTCCACCGTAAATGAATATATTAGAGAGAAGTCTCAAATAAAGGCATAGAATCAGGAGACATATACTCAATGACTATGTAGACATTATTTGTGTCCTCGCATGCATCATGAAATTTAACCAGATGCTTGTGTCCTGATAGAGCTTTGAGCATTTTCACTTCCCTGCGGACATCTTCAATTGATATTGGTGTTGTCATCTGCTTAAAAAGAACAAAAAGGGGAAAAAACATGTTAAAAAGTTTAATTGGCATGACCATGTTATGTGCTTCAGAATAATTCAAAAGACAGGCATAATCATAAGTAGTGAATTCATTAGTCTTAAAATGCAGTAGTCTTACAGAAACTTCATTTTGCTGAGCCCCAAAAACAAAACAGATATCAACAGTAAACAATGAAAAAAAAAGACTCTAGCACATTAGAACAGCATTAGTTAAAAAGCATCCAATTTGTATTCTGTTCACCTAATACTGCAGATGAGCACAGCATAGACAGAATAACTCTAATTCTTCAACTACAACTTGCTTAACTTTTCACCACAAGCAGAAAATCTGTATTACAGGAATTCCTTATCTCCAACAATCAAGCATGAGTATCGATCCTCTCAGAAAATTACAAATTATGCCATGAAGCTAGCTGTGGTTGCAGTCATGAGTGTAATGTTGTGGAGCCTTTTCACACATTAACAATCATGGGCATGAAAAGATCCTTATAACTATTAACAGTTATGTATACATCTGCATAGTGTGACTAAAAAGTCCAGAGGTACTCTTTCAATGAGTTCTGATGATCTTCTTCAAAGAAAAAAGTAAAACATATATGCCGTAGAAGATTATTTTCATACTAACTTCAGTTTGCACATGATACTGTAAGTCTTTTATGTTGAAGATGAAACTCTAACCTCACAATTAAAAGCTCTCTAAAAATCATAAATAAGTCAAGGCAAAAAAAAAAACAATTGACATGAAATATTCGAAATGAGAATTATAAGAAAAAAGGAAAAAAGGAAGAAAATACTTCTATTAATACTAAAAAATCTAAAAAACTAATCAAAACAGATCCTATACTAGACCCGAAAAAATAGTGCTTACATAATGCAATCCTAGCATGAACAATCACGTAAAGGAAAAAAAGAAGAAAACACTTCTATTAATACTAAAAAATCTAACAAATTAATCAAACAAATTCTATACTAGATCCGAAAAAATAGTCCTTACTTAATGCAATCCTAGCAAGAACAATCACGTAATTTAGCAATTATTTGCAAAAAACATAGTCCTTTATATTGCCCTTTTCTTTTGGAAAGTCTGGGCTGCCAAATATGAACTACAAACCATACAGCTTTTTGCAGTTAACAAAACTAGCTTAATGGCTCTCCAAATTGTGTGGGAAAACTGTTTCTCCTCCCCCCGTCAAAACAAATTGAATATACCAGGATCTGTTAAGCATCGACTTCAGTGCAATTGCCACTATAATGGCCATAACAGCTCTAATGAAACGGTTAATTAAAGGCAATGATCTTTATGCCAACCAGTTTGAGGGTCTCGGCCATATGGCAACCAAATCATTCATAAACTTTGTGTAATAACTGTCTTTTGAACACCGCCTATAATGCACATAATTTTCCTTCACCTTATTAGGGATGGACATGAATCATGACTTAGTGCTTGGCATTAATTCAGAAATTAACATTGTTCACTTTTTTCTGTCCCGGCTGATGCAACTGGGAAATGGAGGGAAGCTGTCATTTTTTTTCTTTCTGTTTGACAGTCAAAGAAGGAAAGAAATAGAAGACATGTGGGTTGGCCATAGCAATAACTGGTCAGGGATGGATAGTTAATGCTGTCCAGAAGAATCAACAATGGGAAGAAAGCAAATGCAAGCGGCCTCTTACCTTTCGCAAGAGGGATTCTCGCGTAATTCAAGAAAGATAGGTGCTTCCCAGAGCTGTCTTATCTGTCTTAAAAACGAGCTACAAGGGAGCCCTCATCCACCCCACCCATAGGCGCAAAAAGAGAGCCTTTCCAGCATCTCGGGAATTGTTTGCTTATTCTTATCCTTGACGTTCTCTCCGCTCGGTAAAGGAATGACTATTGCTGGGGCCGGATTTTTCGTTCTGAATTTACCACTGACATCGAGTGTTAAGTTTATTTGATTACCTGCCTTCCACTTCTGTATCATTCAAGATTCCTAAGACATAGGGAAGAGGGTTCACTTCCAACAGTATTCTAATTTCTAATATGAAAAGAAAGAGGAACATGCAGAATCTAAAGCTTCTTCTAGAATAGCCCTTCATTGTCTTTATGGTTGGCTTTTAGTTTTAGAGGTTAGCTCCAACATCTTGCCTTCTCTTATAATCTAGATAAGATCTCACGCATAATCGTATATGAACTCATCCGAGAGTCTTCCATTTCATTTTTAAAAGATAAATCTTTAGTCAAAGATAAAACTTCAGTTGAAGTGCCATAGAGCTTATTGTTTAAACGTGACATAGACACCTTCTTAACTTTTTAAGCGAGATGCACGAGTAAGACGAAAAAGCAAAGGCTGGCCACTTTTTTCTCTTTCTTGCCAAGGGGCCTCATTCGGATCCTACAATAATTCCTTTTGGGTTCCTTTTTACGATTGGATCTTGCTAGGGATTTGTGCACTGATGCCAAGAATACATTGTTTGATAGTGTTAAAGAATCACCAGTTTGAAATACAACTTGATCTAGATGCGGAGTACCGTTTGTACTTTATAATCAAGCTTTCTTCCACTTAAAATAAGAAGAGGTGGTCAAGACTTTAGGCAGCTCGACACATCTAATTTCGATCCTATTGCCGGGCGACCAAAGAATGTTTGATCGCCAAGTAATCACAGTTGATTTTTCTATGTTAAAAAAAATCAGTTAATTGGTCTAAGTTTTCAGGTTTTAGGGTATTCACATAACTGCCCACTTTTACCATGAAAGGTAACCACCACCTTATGCATTTTGATGAAAAATGTCTATATATATGAAGTTTTGGTTTCTTGGATTTTTGAATCCAATACTTTGATTATACACTATCATTAAAGAGTATTGAAAGTTTGGAAGATCAAAACCAGTGATAAATTTGCAAAAATTCAAGCAACCGATATTAATGTCAATGGTGGGAGGTTAATATTTCGCTCCTTAATTTATTTTTACATTCGAGCTACATGTAAGTAATATTTCATATAATAGATCAATTTTTAGTCATACAGCCACCACCAATTAAAAATATTAGGCATTAACTGCACTCTTAAAAACTTCCTTCTTTATTTTGAATAGACACAGAGTAGGACAGTATAGTCAGCAAGGATGTGTTCATTTTGGTATTCTACAACACGAGGTACAAATAACTTCATTTTTTTTGTATCAGAAACAGGATCCTAACGAGAAACATAAACCATCACTTAGACCTTGTGAGAAATGAATTTCTTCTCCTTTAAAACAAAGCAATTTAAATGCATTGCTAGAGTAAGTACTATGGTGAGTTATCAGGACACTTTCAGGTTAATGAAGGCCAAATGATCCCATCGAACATATCACACAGCCAAAAAGGAACCTAAATTCTAGTGGCGCCACTTTATGATCCCTAAGGTGTATATCACCCCTTTCTTTGACACAATCCATAAACAAGACTGCCCAAAGCAATTGTAAACGCACTTTCCAAAGGAATGCAACACAGTATTTCAATTATCATTTCAATTACACTAACACTCCCAAGTTCTTTAGACGAAATTTATTTCACTAATTAACACAGCATTTTCTCTTTGCCTCCCATACTAAGCATCAGTTGGCATATTGTAATTTCTTAATTGAATTTAGCTAAATATCCATAGACAACTTTATTTTTTTTTCCCCTGTACATCCTTGTACATGAAGGACTTCCTCCTTTGTTTCACAAATAATGGGAACAGAAGTGAGGCTTTATCCAATGTATTCCTATGTTTCCCATAATCAAGGAGAGTTACTGGAAGCTTTCAGACTCAAAAATTGAAGTTTTGAAGTCTTCTCAAGGCTCCATTAACGAGTTTGATAGGGACACAAGGAAATTTTAGCTTAAATTGACTGAAATTAAAACCATTAGAACTACAAAACTTGGTTAAGAAAACCGAGAAACATAATCAGAATCCACTGATTCTTCATAAGAAAACAAAGTTTTGAGTCCAACCACAAGACAAAGAATAGCCAGATCTTAATAATATAATTTACCTTCTCTTTGGAAATGATCTTCACAGCCAAAACTTGATCCTTAAGTTGTCCTTTCTTACCCTTAGCCGAGCACGTATAACCAAAATGCCCTCTCCCTAGCTCCTTCCCCAACTCATACTTCGCCCCGAAGTTCTTACTATAGTCAAAGCTCTTGTCCAATGGTTGCCCCGGCTCACTTCCGTCCTCGGGAATCGGACCTTCCTTCGGCTGGGTGGTCCCAAGCCGCTTAGCAAGCGAAGCCTTAATGTGCTTCGCAGGCGAAGGTGGCGGGAAAGGCCTCCGAAAAAACCGCCTCGGCGTCGACCTCGCCGGCAATGGAGTAACTCCCGGAGGCAGCGGAGTCGCCGTCCCCTGCGGATACGGAGTCGCCGTCCCTTGCGGATAGGGACTCGGCCATGTACCCGTCGCCGACGGTCGAGCCGGCGTGTTCTTCACTGATTGAATGCTGACCTCGTCCTTCCCCACGGCCGATGACGGCAGCGGGGACTGAGCCTGATTCTGATGGCTCCCGCCTCCGCCTCCATAATCGTTTCCGCCTGTGGCAACTCTACCGCAACACTGTCCCATAGCAGCAGTTCAGCTAAAACTCCTCCTCTACTATGTCTACCAATCTTGATCCAATGACTCAGTCAAGGTCTACATAGCACAAACATAAGACAGCAGTGAGGGCTTAATCAGTATGGATCTGACAGACTCTGCGCGAGCTGATGAACACAGAAGAGATCCACCGGGAGAAAACGATAAAACTGGGGAATAAAAAGTGAGGATTCAGATCCTTTGGTGGGGACGATCGAGAATTGAGCGAATCAGAGTTGACGCGACCGACATGCACAGCCTGGTCCCGAAGGTCCGAATTTACTTACCGGCTAATTCAGACATTTTGTCAGAAAGGGATTTTCTCCGGTGCGGCTCAGCTTAGCTTTTGGATCTATCTGCCACGTCACTCTACAATTGAGGATAAAATAATTTATTTATTTATTTATTTATTTTCTTAATTTAAAATTA
>JAODPA010108669.1:0-19909 GCA_025585075.1 Nepenthes mirabilis
TAAATTTTTATTTGGATCGACAGTACGTGGAACTGGGATTTTACTCCTCATAAATATACTGACTCGGTCAGGTCAGTTGAACACGAAGTTAACACGCAGAAGTTGCCAATTTGTCAAAGGAACGTTTGTTATCTCGACCATGTCTTCTCTCTCTCTATTACCCACTTTTCTTCACCAAAGACACAATCTCTTCGAGTCTCATTCACTCATTTCATTTCCCGAATGTTCAAATTCCTTGTTTCTTTCTTCCGAGGTTCTGGGTAGTTTGTCCAAAAAGACAGTTGCATCTACCTTATTCTTTCTTGCGCGTTAGTCGCTGTACAATCTGAGAAGGCCAAGGTTTGGAATCTATCGTTAATCTACCATCTTCAAACCTACTGAGGTAACTCCATTTCTCAAGTTTTATAGAAGTTCGAGATATAATCTGTTTCGCATTCAATTGAAGCTCTGGATGTACCACAGCTGAGAATAAGTAAGATTTATATTGAAATCAGATATAATTGGAATCTTTGTTCAACGCAAGAGAAATAGATAGTGATGAGAACAAAAAAAACCCTAATTATACAAATTCTTCGTTTTCCAGATCACGGAATGTATCTGCAATTTTGATTTTGTTGACTTCTACCCAGAGATTCCAAAATACCAGTGATTTGATTATGGATAGATATGGATTCCCATCACCGTATCAATATTACAATTCTTATGGTTACCCACCTCCGGATCAATCATACCCACCTCCAGATCAATCATACCCACCACCACCACCACAACAAGCTCCATTCCCATACCCATATGCTTATCCATACCCACATCCACAACCTCCATCCTCGAATGCACACCCGATGTCACTGTCACATTCTGGCCCTCTTCCCTATTCATACGACTCCAATCCACCTCCACCACTTCCAGATAGTTCACCTTCAACATTTCAACAACATAGTAGTTTCCAGTATGGTTCTTCCCATTACCAATACCAAGAATCTGATCAGTACCCGCCACCAGATACCCGTCCACAGCTGCCTTCCCGGGCCAATAGTTTTTCCAGTACCCACGGACAAGATGTTGAAAACAGGCCCAGTCACACGTCTGCATACCCATCAATTGATAGTCTATTGGCTGACATGCATTTATCTGGAGATCATGCATCTATCCCTGCATCGCCTGCTGCACCTTCTGTGCATACAGTACAACAGTTACCTCCAACATACTCAAGTTCAAGTGGGAAGTTTGATCGTCAAGGAGGTTTTTATAGGTATTCGAGTAGCTCAGCGTCAACTAATTCTAGGGAGGAATCTTATTCAGGAAGGATTGAGTCACCAAATGTTCCTTCCTTTTCCCATTCGTCATCCTTTGATGCTTCACAACATAGTCAGCATATGGAGATAATGTCATTTTCACCTTCCAAAGGGTCCTTAAAGGTTTTGCTCTTGCATGGCAATTTGGATATTTGGGTTTATGGAGCAAAAAACCTTCCAAACATGGATATGTTTCATAAAACGTTGGGGGATGTGTTTGGGAAAGTACCAGGGAATGTGAGCAACAAACTTGAAATCACAAGTGATCCATATGTCTCAATATCCATATCAAGTGCTGTTATTGGCAGGACTTATGTTATTAGTAATGACGAGAACCCTAAATGGATGCAGCATTTTAATGTCCCTGTTGCACATTATTCTGCTGAAGTGCACTTCCTTGTTAAGGACAATGATGTTGTTGGATCCCAGCTTATTGGACATGTTGCAATTCCAGTTGAGCAAATATATGGAGGCTTAAAAGTTGAAGGCACTTATCCAATCCTCAATAGTAGTAATGGAAAGCCCTGTAAGCCCGGAGCTGTCTTGAGCATTTCAATCCAGTACACCCCAATGGAGTACCTTAGTTTTTATCATCATGGAGTCGGGGCTGGCCCTGAATATATAGGTGTTCCTGGCACATATTTTCCTCTTAGGAAAGGAGGAACAATTACTCTCTATCAAGATGCCCACGTACCCAATGGGTGCCTTCCAAACCAATGGCTTGATCAAGGGATGAGTTATGTGAATGGTAAGTGTTGGCAAGACATCTTTGATGCGATACGCCAGGCACGAAAGTTGATATATATTACTGGGTGGTCTGTATGGCACAATGTTAGACTGGTACGTGATGGTGGCCCTGCATTAGATTGGACCTTGGGGGAGCTTCTCAGATCAAAATCGCAAGAAGGAGTAAGGGTTCTTCTTCTGGTGTGGGATGATCCTACTTCAAGAAGCATTTTGGGCTACAAAATAGTGAGTGGCTAATCATTAATTAAGCCCTCATATTTCTTGATGTAATTTGGCTGTTAATGCACAAACCCAATTCCAATTCTTCAGTGCTCTTTTCTTGTTTTATCATTCGTGTTTCTTTTTGAATTTCTGTTTCAGTGGGGATGGGACAGATTCTCTTTGAGTGAGGTCCTTTGGAAAAAATGCTTTTTTATTCAGTTATGTTGCTTATTCATTTTCTGGGTCCATACTATCTAGTGCATAATTTTTAGGCACCATTAGTTGTTTAGAACTCTAGTTTCTGTTAATTGTGAGCAGGGAACATGTGTGTAGGTGGTCTGAACTTAAGCCCTTATTTAGCTATAAAAATCTTTTATGCCCATGGATGAAAGTATCAGTATCGGCATAAGTTACGGTCATATCGGTATCAAATATATCGGATAATATGTATTGGTCTTAGATATATTAGACAAAAAAATATTTTTAAAAATTGTAAATTGAGTGGGCCATATTGGCTACATTGGTCGATACGAAAACATGTTGCGATATTATTGCGGTATTAGAAAATATTGGTATTGAAGACCCCCAATATAGATATATATCGGCTGATATGCTACTGATCAACGTATAGTTTTGTGTCAGCCGATAGTTACATCCATGCTTATGCCCAATGACCGAGTAAGAATGTATATTAGAATGACAATGAAGCAAGGATGTAGATGGTTGGATGATATGGTTCCTTACGCCTTACATTCCATTTTTTTCTGTGGCAAAATGAAGTATGCTGATTTCGATCCGCTAGATTTAGAGTTTCAAAAGTTTCTTATTTCTACAGCCTCATCATGCTTAAATCACGTGGTGTTATTGTCACAGCTGTGTTTGCATTCAGTGTATGAGAAAGTAAATAAGATAAATACGTGATACTAAATTAAGAGGTAAAGGGGAGGAAAGATGGAGGAGAGGACAGAAGTTATAACTGAATGCAATATATTACGTTTCATGTTTATTTGTTGCAGATCTTTGTGTGGAATGTCGACTATTGTGTCTGATTTCAATCGTTGCAGACTTTTTTCCCTTGAATGTGCTTCTGAATTTTACTTATCACTAGTACCTTTTCACTCTAAAGGGCATGAATGCTGTTTGAAGATAAAAGAAATGGAAATATAGGCCTAAAAAAACTTGTCAGGTGATAGAAAAGGCTATAAAATTGCGTATTCTCTCAGAGAATGTTGCACTGAATCAAGTAAAATGGGGCAAGTAAATTTATATAGCTTACCTCCTTTACTAGGACTTAAGGCTTTACTGATGTTAATGTTAGAACCTTTTCACTCTACTAACAATTTCCTTATACAGGATGGGATTATGCAGACCCATGATGAGGAAACTCGCCGTTTCTTTAAGCATTCTTCTGTGCAAGTGCTGCTTTGTCCTCGTATTGCTGGAAAACGACATAGCTGGGTCAGACAGAGGGTAAATTTCATGATTGTCATGGCTCTTTTTGTTCATTTGTTAGGTTATTGAGTCAATGCCTTAGTGGTCCTGGTGCTGTAAATTTTACTATTTTTGGTTTTGCATTTTTTATATCAGAAGTCAAAATAGGCTTTTGAAAGACCAAATTATAGGGCTTCTGGACTTATCATTTGGTAAATTGCCAGTTTAGTGACAGAAGCCGTAAAATTGATAAGCCAAATCTGGCTTGAAATGAGTGATAGATGTTAACTTGACTAGTACTTTCAATTTCCTGTACCCTTCTGAGTGGATCATCTATTTATTTGGTAATTAATCATCTTTCTTACATAATGCAACAAATCATGGCTAAGACTGGAAGCAAGTAATACTTCCAACACTAAGGCTATGATTCTCCTAGGGAATCGAAACCAGTTTTTCTAGCACCTGAAGTTGTCAGGGCAGATAACAAGAAAGTTTTGCAGTTTATCATTGTGAACACAAAAAGTCCTGAGCAAAAAGAATGTTGGTTTTCATGTCCTGTGTTTTTTCCTTCAATTCAGCAGGTATCCTCTCTTTTTGTGTAGGATGCTGTGTATCAAAAGAAATTGTATATATGGTGGAGAGGCAAGATAAAGCTTTGGTTTTGTATTTAGTTGCCACTGTATTGATTTGCATATAGATGAGAAGTAAGAAACAAGTCAACATGCACTGGCTAAATTAATTAACGAATCATCTTAGCCTCTTCTTTCTAGCTCTGTACTCTTTTTTTTTTTTTTTCATGATTTTTAATTCCTACATAGTTTAAAAGGCACATCCTTTGCATTTTTATGATGACAATTTTTCAGAGATATTACAAAACACTGTGAAGAGATGAAGAGTTACGATATGAAGAACAAGAAGTCCTCCTTATAGAGAATAGGGGAAAAATCATTGCAGAAGGCTATGACGAAGCGTTTCACCATTACCCTCTCTTTATTGCAATTTATGTGGATATCCTTCGTGCAATTTTTAGTTTTAATCTAATGTGTATTATCTGTAAGGCTGTTAGTTATGAGAGCATATGTGCAACTCTTCTACCAACAAAGTAGTCAGAAAGACTCATTTGAGATCTAGTTGTATGATGCTCATATAACACAATGATAGATGGTTGTCACATCAAAACATTCCTTTTTTTTTTTTTCAGGAAGTTGAAACAATCTATACCCATCATCAAAAGTCAGTCATAGTGGATGCTGATGCTGGCAACAATTTAAGGAAAATCATAGCTTTTGTGGGAGGCCTGGATTTATGTGATGGCAGATATGATACTCCTCGGCATCCTTTATTCAAGACACTTGGAACAGTGCACAAAGATGACTATCACAACCCTTCTTTCACAGTTATTTCTCATCCCTTTCCATTGTCACCTCATGAGGGTGTTGCTTGTGTGATGCTACCTCTTAAAATGCTGTATGCTAGCAAGTAATGCAAACACTCTTGAAGTTTACAATTAAGAAAGAGCATGAAAAGTCTTAGTGGATCAAGATATTTGTTTTCACCTATGGATTCATGGGCTTTTTCTGTTAAACAAGTCCGTTGGCTTTGTCCTAGGTCCTGTTTGATTGGATGGAAAATGATTTGTTGTGTGCATATTTTCAAAGAAGTCCTTTTCATTCAAAAGCACCTCTGGAGTTCATTTCACCTATTTGAGTAGCCACAGGTTATATGTGTAGAAATCCTTGTTTGCTCAAACTTTATGTACACAAGCTATTTCAGAAGCTAGTTTAAACAGGTAGTATAACAACCCCAAGAGTTACAATTTATAATTCTTTTGTAAATTTCTATTTGCAAGTAAAAAGCCAGACAATATAGCATTTTTAAGCAAAAGCAAGCATGCACCAGTTTTACTATGTTGCACTATTCTCTGGAGGATCTATGGTGATGAAAAGTTTTGGATACAAACATTGTCTAGGTTGTCTATGTTGTGTATTGGATTCATTTAGGATATGAAGAAATTAGTTTCCTGCACATACTAATATAGAGGTTAGGTTACATTCTTCTCGCTGTCCCCTCACAATGTAAAAGTATTGTGCACTAGGCTTCTCATTTATTTAAATGGTCCAAAATATTGCAATCCAAAGAGTGGATATTTTTGTTTTCAAAAGGAAGGTTCTCTGAAAAAAAAAAAAAAATCTTATGTAGAAAACATCCAGCGAGCCAGAGCCTTTGTCTATTTGTGCTGCTCCTACATTGCTTATCCGTGGAATGGGCTTTGTGCTCACTCCTCATCTCTTGCCCTTCCTTTTTCTCAAGACAGTGTGTGATCCTGGTTCTTATTTGCTAATCGGGAATCAGATACATCGTTATATGAAACTACATGATTTGTTTTCTTATTTGTTTGTTTTTCATTAAAACAGGGAAGCACCCTTGATTGTCCAAGAGAACCATGGCATGATTTGCATTGCAAAATTGATGGACCAGCTGCATATGATGTCCTTACCAACTTTCAGGAGCGATGGTTAAAGGCTGCTAAACCACATGGGATCAAAAAGTTGAAAAGTACCTATGATGATTCCTTACTTAGGATAGAACGAATCTCTGACATTATTGGGATATCTGATGCTCCTTACCTTAATGAAAATGATCCAGGGGCATGGCATGTGCAGGTAACCTGATCCCATGGCTGCTTCCATAAGACTGCAATCAGATGGCTGAAACATAATATATTTTGCTACTTTTCTATATTTACTTCACTCCTTTTCAACTTAGGTTTTCCGTTCAATTGACTCAAATTCTGTAAAAGGATTTCCAAAGGATCCAAAGGAAGCAACTATCAAGGTACGACAATTTGATTTTCAACTTCTCTTTTTGTTGAATGTGTTTTTCTCTGTTTTTTCCCCCTACATGGGTTCTTTGTTTCTATAGGCACTAACCGTTTAGTGTTGACTGATTGATTGTTTTCCAGAATTTGGTTTGTGGGAAGAATGTGCTGATTGACATGAGCATTCATACAGCATACGTGAAGGCTATTCGAGCTGCCCAGCACTTCATTTATATTGAGAATCAGTATTTCATTGGGTCCTCATACAATTGGAATTCACATAAAGACTTAGGTGAGGAAGTTTAACAAAGTATTTGAGGAGTGGAGTCTCAGAATTTCAATTTGTTGGGAATTAGAGAATGGTGTGGTTAGTGGTTGTTATTTTATCTGGCTTTGGAGGTTGCATGTTGTATCATGTCATATGCATGTCTCTGGGTGCAAGCTTGTTGTTTTAATAGGTCATTATGTTGAAATGATTGGAATTGTAGTCATCCTACTGGACAATTAAGAAGCCTGGGTTTTCTCAATGACATTAAATGAGATGCCAAAATGACATTTCTTTGTTCCGGCTTGCTATTTTTTGGTTCCACTACGCTGACTGATAAGGCTTCTCTCGTATTTCCTTGAAATACAGATTTGTCATTTGCCTAGGCCACTTTATAACCTGGAAAAATTTTCCACGTTATCACAAAGCAAAGTCTTTTTTTTTCTCCTATTTCTTTTTCTTGTCAATTATCATCCCTATCCGTTTTAGTGGACAATATTTGTTGATTCTGAGCATCATTACAACTGTAGTGATGCGGACTATGGCATTGTTAACATGCACACAGAAATAATATGATACACCATGCATGATGAGCCTTTTTTGTCCATTGTCGTACAAGGTTAGTATAACACTTCCGAAGTTCTGGCAGTGTTGGGTGATTCAGCTTGAATGCCGGTTTAGTTTATTTTGTCATACTCCACTCCAAATATTTAAAAAATTTATCTCCTCCTTTGAACCATTAATGGTATGATTTTATAGTTTCTTATTCCATAATAAAGTATTGTTATGAAATATGATTTCCTCTTTGATTTCTTAGCTCTCTGAAACTTTTTGGCCTAAATACCTTGGTGGTTGGGACAAAAGCATTTGTTAAGAGATGAATTCGTTCCAACGTTAGTGAGTAGATTAGAGGGTGCACTTGATGAATAAAAATCTTCGTTAGGATAATATCTTCTCAAACATCTGAGCTTTTGTACTTTGTTAAAGATGTAGCAGAATGAAACCGAAATGACTGAGCTGCTTTCTACATCCAATGCACTTATGGAATCTGAGTGGTTTCATTCCCAGTTCCATACCCAATTCTTCACTTCAAATCCTAGATTATGCTGATTTTGATCCTACTGGTTCTCCATTCCCAATGTCATTAATTACTGATAAAAAAATGTGACCCTTCAGCATCAAAGTTTTGAAAAAAAGAAAGGAAAAAAAAAAAGTAGAAAGCCCTTTTTCTAGTGCTTTGTTATTTCCAGAACAAAAAACATTTTTTTCCCGGAGCAGTTTATCCTAAGCACATATTCTCATGCCCTCTAATAGTTTCTCTGGATTACAATTTTTCTCTGGACTAAAATTTGCCATTTTCTATTGTTTGGATTCTATTTAATGAAATATAATCTTTAAAACAGGTGCTAACAATTTAATTCCCATGGAAATTGCTCTTAAGATTGCTGACAAGATCAGAGCCCATGAGAGATTTGCTGCGTATATTGTTATCCCCATGTGGCCAGAAGGTGTTCCAACAAGTGCTCCTACACAAAGGATTCTCTATTGGCAGGTAAGTTCAATTATTTCTTTATGATTCTTGACATCTTATCATACGGGGTTAGTGGAAGTTTGCACTTCTATTTTTCTGGTTGAGTGAATGAGTTCACTAGAATTTCTATAAAAACAGCTCCAAGGATGGAGAAGTGCCTTTGCCCCCCTCCCGCATTTTCTTTTTCCTGGGGAGGGGGTAGAGCTAGAATGGATCTAGGTTCAAATTATTAGATTCTTAAAGTTTGGAAGTGGCATTAGGAAAAGTTAAATGAAAAGAGAGCTGAATGCCTCCTATGTTTTAGTAAATGTCATTGTCTGTCTATGTTACAAACTGTGAAAGTCTTCCCTTCTATTCCAAATGAATGCACCAGCTCGAAACTTTCATCAACTAAACCTGATCCCATGCCCTGCTAAATCCTACTCTTTACTTTGTGCATCTCTGCCCTTGTCCATGGCATGCTTCTGGTCTTCCCTTAAACAGATATGGTTGATGCAGATAAAATTTTAGAGGCTGAAGAAACAAAACTATGCAAGCTAGATTTTGTCCTTTCAAAATTTTTTTGGGTGTGGGTGGGACTAGAGAGAGACTAATGAGGATCTTGAAGGCTGATTGCCTTGAAGGTGCTCATATTAGGGAATGGTGGAAGGAGGCTGCTTGTACCCATGGCGGGGGGTAAATGATGCCAATTTTGGATTCATAATCTTCAATCAACTCCATGATTGGACAATTACATAAATTACTTACCCCAAAAAGGATTTTGTACATCTTTTTTCATTTATAAACATAAATTACTTACCCCAAAAAAAAAAACATTTTGATGCATCCTTGGATCCAAATTTCAAATAGATTCGGGTTGACTTAATCGTCTGAATCCAATTCCATTCACCGAGTCTGGACCTTATACACCACTACAGTAAATAAGAGGTCAGGTGCTAGCGGTATGTTGCCCCCCCGAAACACTCCGACGTTCAAGTCAATAATCAGCCTTCGACTTTTAAGAGGGTAAATGGAAATGAGAGCAGAAAGAAGATGGGGAGTGTTTGAGATGGGTGTTTGGTTTTCTAGATGTGAGAGACGTTCCTATGGCTCATGAGGAGCACGGTCTCTCAGCCCTGTATTCTCAAGGAACATAGAGAGAGAGAGGGAGTCTGAGTTCTGTAAGCATAAGAGCTTGAATAACTGTCAGAGTACTATGAAAGATTTTAGAAGAGAAGTGAGCCTCTGAAGTTTAAGTAATGAGCATGTATGATCTCAACAGTGAGCGTTTTAGTCCTGGAAGTGAGCATGCCCTGGAGTGAAGGTTCCATGGACTTTTATAGATGAAACGCTGGACGACCTTCCTTAGGCAAGAAAGCTTGATTCCTACAATCTACCAGGCGACCTTCCTTGGGCAGCAAGGCTTGATTCCTGCAATCTGTTGGGATTTCTTCCTTTCCTGGCGGGTAACCGCTTTCAGAATTACTCGCATTCCTTCTGTACCCTGTTGCCGTTAAGGTTTATAGTGGGCAGGAAGAGAGAATCTGGTACTTTTCTCATGGGATGTGCGCTGAATCTGCTGGTACCCGTTATAATGAAGATTGCCTTCTGGAAAGGTGCGAAATTAGGGAAGTGAGTCGTTGCTAGTCATGTACGGAGGTATGGGCCCAACTGGGCCTGGCCCACGTAAGGCTTACTTTCTTGGGCCGGCTTACCGTAGTACTTCCGATCAATAGAAATGTTAACCGTCTCATTAGGAGCCTGTTGGCCGCCCGGTTTGGCCTCTCATCTGGTCAACGCCTGACGTTGACCGTCCAGACGCGCATATGAACATTCGTGGATTTGGACCGCTTCTCTTATTGGGCCAACCCACTATGGACATATCCATCAAAATCAAAAAGGAAAGGATAAAGAAACAGAAATAGAAAATAAGAAATAAAGAAATAGAGAAATGACCTAAAGTGGATTCTGGTGGTAACAGTCTGTAGTTATGGCATTGGAGGCACAAAATCCTTCTGCTGAAGGCCCATTGGATTTGCAATGATGGTGAAAATGGAAAAAAGTTGTGAGATCTTTTTGCCTTGTTTTAAAAGTAGGTCATTCATTAGGCCGTGGAGGGCTAATATTTGTTTGATGCAGAATGGTGATCTGATGACAACTGACAATTTTTTTGGTAAGTAGACACCTGATGAGTCAGGAAACTATGTAGGTTAATTTAAAAAATGGAAAACATCAACAGCAATTAATTTAATGTTTTTGGCAATTGTAAAGTTCTTCGCATGATTGATTTAGTATCAACTCACTAAAAATCTGAAACATCGGAAGATGCATTAAAGCATCCATATCTATGGGTATAATTTGGGTAATGTTTTTGGTAGTTCTGAAGATTTTCACATGATAGATTTCATCAAATTTACAAAGCTGAAACATCTGAAGATTCATTAAGGCATTTATATGTGTGGGTGTTATTGGGGAACTGGTGGAGCAGCACCCAGTCCCCGTCCTTGTATTTCTTCTCTATGTTTATGTACGATGAGCAGAAAGGACGTGAGAGGAAGTGGGCAAAGTGACATTTCCTTAAAAAATGACCAATTACTTATCTTCTAAATAGGTGACCCTCTGAAGTTATCTGCTTGGCTGATGGCACTATTTGGAAATACGTGAACTACCAACATTAAAATTGAAAATATTAGGTCATTTCCTTAAAAAAAAAAGAATAAAAGAAAAACAAAATTACATAGACCTAATAAAAGTTATATAGTGTTTCATTTCAGTTCCTTTAAATCCTCTTCTCTATTTCTTGTCCCAACTATTCTAAACCAAATAGGCTTCTTCATTTCTTCTCTTCCCTTTCCTAGAAGCTTGCAGTCTCTCTGTAGTAATTTCTTCTCGTATGGATCTGCTTCACACTATATGTAATCCATTACAGCCCCTCCATTTTCTTTTCTTACTTTTCCTAGAAGTATGCAGTGTCTCTCTGTAGGAATTTCTTCTTGTATGTATCTGCTTCACTCTGTATATTACTGACTGCCACAGTAAATGGCCAGTCTCCTTGGCAGTTGCTGCAGTCAACATTGAGTATTTTTATGTGATTGCAGCCGATAACAGCCTTCAAAAACTTGTTTTGAAGTACTCCAACATCCCATACTGAATATCTCAGTTGTATGGGGCACAACTCCTAGGAAAGGACTTGATGGTAATAAACCATTCATCCTTTTACCTGTTTTGGAAGTCCACTAAAACTTTGCATTAAAATTGAAATTGCATCTGAAATTTCAGGGTAATGGCCTTCCACTAACTTTTGTTTTCATAATTTAGATGTATGCATTAGCGATAGTTATCAAAGAAAGAGATTTTTAGTGTATGTGTGAATTTATACGTGCTTATTTTAAGAAATTGGTCATCAATTTGGAATTGTCTTGAAAGGAAGTATGACATTTAATTCTAGATTGATGTAATATCAAAATGTGGTCTGAGTTAGTCCTTGAAGGCTACAAACTGTAATTCGCTGCAATTGTACTTTCTTTGCTTCTTATGGATCAAAGGAGTTCTGTTGTATGAGTAAATTTATTCGGATTTTGTAATGCTCATATTGATGTAAGATTAACCTGAATAGAAGTTACTTCATCAAAAAGAAAGGCAATGCCTTATTCTTTCAGCGATACTGGACATTCTCAAGCTACTGTCTCTTACGAATTCTTTGCATCATCACCTTAATCAGTGCATTAAGTGTACTTATAGCTTTGTTCGCCTAAAGTTTCAGCTGTGATGCCAAACTCCAAGATGGTTTAAAAAATAATAAATCTGAGGTTTGAAATGGTCAGCACTAGAGGATTTTTCCTGTCTGACTTAGTTGTGTGGACATCAACCTCACCTAAGGGAATGCAATAGTATTAGTAAGTGTATTCACAAGTCAACGGCAGTATTTTCAGCTAGGTGAAACAGATAGTGTCATTTATATTATTTCATAAGCTAGTACTAATATAGATGCCCTAATTGATTACACCAAGGATTTTCATTGCTAAATAGGTTATGCAATTAGCTTGTTCTGCGAAATAATTCACTTCTTCTGGATGACTTAAAGTTTTTTTATTAATTCAAAGATATTGACTTCTGCAGAACAAGACGATGCAAATGATGTATGAGACAATTCACAAGGCTTTAGTTGAGGTTGGGCTAGAAGATGCATATGCTCCACAGGACTTCTTGAACTTTTTCTGCCTTGGCAATCGTGAAGCTTTGGATGGGAGAAATACTACAAACAGTGGAAATCCTCATGCCCCAAACACTCCCCAGGTTCCCATTTTCTTTGAAATGGAAAAAGAAAAAACTTCTTATCTAATATCCTCCACTGAGCAGTAGTATACTTAAAAGGCATATCTGTTTTTTCCCCTTTAAAGTACTTCTTTAGGAAGGTAATTTTGTTGAGCTGAAATATTATCCTTGACACCATCATGGATGAATCCATAAGTCCCACTTTTGTTTTTTGTTTTTTTAATGGCTGTATCCCTTTCTACTGGCTCTAACTTAAACCAAGTTTCTCTTTTTATCACTGCATTTTGTCTATGATACAACTGTTGAAATCATCTTAATGATCCATCCATCTCTTATCTTCTACAGGATCTATTTCTAATTTACTGCAGGCCTATCATTTCCATCTCACATATGTTATTTGCTAATCCCCAATATTTTGATTCATGTAACATAGGTGACCTTGCAACCATCCTATAAGAAACTTTCTTCTAATCTGCGAGATGTTTATCAAGTGCATAATATATGCCTAATGCACTTTCTCATTTTAGCAACCCTGTATTAGCCAGATCCACGGCTTCCACAGCAACTATTAGTTAACTTGGTTTATTGATCCTTACCAAATCTATTGCTTTTAGGAAATTCTTGGCCACCAAGATTCTTTTTGTTGATCATCCACCAAGAAAGTTCAATATAAGATGTTAGCATTTGCCTTGCTGGAATTCTTATTCCTAAATCTGGCCCAAAAATCTTTGCACATCGTTCCAGATGAACTGTGGATCAGTTGACTTAGTATTTGCTTATTAGTAGATATGTTATATTTTCATATGTTCTTCCTTTGGGCTGCTGGTCTAAGCTCATATAAAATGCATTAAGGTCCTAAGACTTGCACAGATTTTTAGTTGTAGCTTACTTGTCAATATAATCTGTTTTGATTACACTCGGAGTATAAATCATTTGGGTGGTTTGTTGTGGGTCTTATTGGGCTGCATATGTTTGATATGTTAATATATGGAACATATTGACATGGTTAATGTGTTACATGTGCCACATGGTTACTGCATTGATCTAAATTCCTTTATTAATACGTGACTACTAGATGAACTACAATATACACTTGTGTGCAAAGGGTACTCAAACTAGGTGCCTCCTCCTTCACCACCTCCTCCTTTCTCTGTCTCTCTCTCTAGCATCAAATGTAGTACTTGATTTTCTCTTTTCAAGGTTCGTTTTTTTCCCATTTTCTGCATTTCTGAGAGTGAATTGCCATGGTCAAGTATGCAAATGCACCATCAACCAGGACATACATCCAAGAGATGTACAACTGATCAAGTGTGTCAATAAAGTAGGGGTCACTGAATAGGTGCTTCCATAGGTGCAGTGCTGTTATGTGGTCTGCATTTCTACTTTAAATTCAGGCATATGTTTGTCTTTTCTCTTTGCGAATTAAGCATATGTTTATGAATAACATGAAAACTTTACTCAAAATAAAGGTACAACTTGTCGTTATGGGCTTCCATTGCATTTGAAAGGCAATACTAATACTATTTTTCAATCCTTTTCTGATTCAATTTATGGAAGCTTAATACGCGTATTACTTCTAATGTGTAGGCTCTCAATTCTGTTTAGAAGGGGAAAAAAACCCTTATTCTTGTTCTCCCTACTCTTACCTTAGACCCCCATTTTAATTTCCATTTTCCCTTTTATTTATTAAATGAATTAAAATTTTGATACTGAATCCAAGTTTTTCTGTACGAGGCTCCCATTTTGTGGGATATGATTAGGATCATATGTTCATAATCTAACCTCCACATTGCCGAGAGTTAGTTTGCCTATACTTACTACCTCTTCTAGGGATTTAGTTGTGTCACTGGCACTCATTCATTCCACCCTTTTGTTGACTCGTATCCTTTGCATCTTGTTATTTTTAGGCACTCTGTCAAAAAAGCCGAAGATTCATGATTTATGTCCATTCAAAGGGCATGATAGTGGATGATGAGTATGTGATTCTGGGTTCTGCAAACATCAATCAACGCTCAATGGAGGGAACGAGAGACACTGAGATTGCGATGGGAGCCTACCAGCCTTGTTATACTTGGGCAAGAAAATTAAATAATCCACATGGACAGGTAAATTTTGAATGGATAATCTGTTACTGTTCACTTTTACCATCTTCAATGAAATATACTAACTCAAAAATGACTGTTACTTGGAATGGTTGGTTAAAAAGTGCATGATCTCAATGTTTTGGCTTTATTGTCTAGCGATCTTCAACGGAACCATGTTGATCGTACTAGCTGCAAGAGCTCTTGTGGCGTTGAATTATGTGCCAAGGCAATTGTAATCTGATGTTTATACCCATGTACAGAAGTAAGGTGCATTGAGACTAATGACACACTGCCAGATTCTCTTACTAACAAGCTGACATAGTCTAATTCACTCAATTAAGTCAGCTTGAATTTGCATCACACAGCACCTAGCATCAATCGTCGGCATTGTTATGCCTGACTTTCAATCCACATATTATTAAACTTGAAAGGCTTCGTCATTGACTTCATATTGCTACCATACTGCACTATAGGGCATTGTCGGTGGTTACTGATCCCTCCTAGCCTGTAGTGAACAAAGGAACCATTGAAACTTTGCATTCAATCTAGACTGACTGACACTTATTCAACTTTCTTGCAGTTCTTTTAGAACCTTTTGACTGCATGCTCTATGAACATGAATAGCCAATGTCTTGTGGTCCTCTAAAGCCAAAAAAAAAATTATATTTCTGAAAAACCAAGCCCAATTCAAAGGCATTCCTCTGGCTTTGGGGGATATAGGCAAGTCTTTCTGTGCTTTTTCATTACAAGTTTCCTATACATTTGAACAAAAGCTTTTTCATACGGCTAACCGATTGTACAATTGTGGATTGATTTATAACTGCAATATATTTGGTTTACTAACCAAACTAAGCTTTATGTTCCACAAAGTGGAGTTAGCTACATGGAACCTCCATCTTCATTCAGCTCTGTTGTAGTTCATTTGTTGGGTTTTGGATTTCTCTCTTATGAGTTCAGATCCAATAAACAGGTCATCTGATTGTTCATTCCCAAACTAAGCTCTGTGTACCACAAAGTGGAGTTGGCTCCATGGAACCTCTGTCATCATTTAGCTCTGTTGTAGTTCGTGTTTGTTGGATTTTGGGTATCTTCTTTATGAGTTGACACCCAATAAACAGGTCATTTGATTGTTCACTCGATTTTGGTACGAGAGCTCAAACGAACAAACGATTGAAGTAGTGCATGAGAGTGTTTGATGGATGCATATGGGGGTGCTCATACATGGGTAGCATAAGCAGAGCCATCCTGTGCCAATGGCAGAAGCATCTAAGCCTGAGGAGATCCTAAAAGGTGCATATGCATGAGATTGATGCCCAATGTGCACCTTATGCTCATGCACCGGCGTAGGTATAAAAGTTTCTAATGCATTTTCAGGGCAAAAGGAAAAAAAAAGCATTTGAGTGCATTTAACACAAGAAGCACTGCACAAAAAGAAAAGAGAGGAGAAAGAAGTGGAATATTTTTTGCATTTGGTTAAGTTCTTATTCAAATTCTATTCTTTGACAAATTTAAGTATGATGATCTAGTATTAGTTCTAGAACGTATTACCATTTTGTTGCTCATTTTTTCGGTGTATTATTCTCAAGTGTGTTAACGGGTATATTTAACCATTAT
This sequence comes from Nepenthes mirabilis, assembly GCA_025585075.1. Taxonomy (NCBI): domain Eukaryota; kingdom Viridiplantae; phylum Streptophyta; class Magnoliopsida; order Caryophyllales; family Nepenthaceae; genus Nepenthes; species Nepenthes mirabilis. The sequence goes on from JAODPA010108669.1 coordinate 16,241, forward strand.
TCGAATAGGTTGTTATGAATGGCTTTTAGAAAAGGCTATCTTGTAACCTAATAATTTATAGTGGATTTATTCAAAAATTGTTTCGTGATATTTTCCTCAATTGAAAACGTTTTCCATGTTAAATATTAGCGTATAACTTGTATGCTTAGTTGTGCTTTTGTTCCTCATGCTCTAATGGTGTTTAGTGGCTGATAATTAAAAGAGAGATTTTGGGATTCGTTTTGCTGTGTAGGTATTATACATGTTCTACATCCCAACAAGTAGTATTAGATTTTTCAATGTGAACATTATAATTTGATGGTGTTGATGTCGAAGGGTTTGCCATTCAATATTTAGCAATTTAACAAGTAAAATAATTTCATTATTTGTCAAAAATAAGTGAGAAACGTTTTGACCCGTGAATGAAAGGTCAGCGCTAAGAAATAAGGATGGCAAATCAAAATGAATGGAGGGTGAGGAGTGGCAAAAAAAATAAGGGATTTGGTTAATTGTAGAATCAAGCTATATATCATGGACGATATTATTTTGGAAGTCATTGGTTTGTCCAATCCAACGGAGATTTGGATAAATCTTAAGGATCAGTACAAGTCTAAATTCTTGACGAGATTACGTGTGAATAAGTAATTCTAAAGCCTCTAGTTGTGAGAATGGAAAGTTCAAGAAATACTTGGATAAGTTTGATTAGATTTTAATGCAAATATACTCGCTTAATGAGAAAACCAATGAGGAGAACAAGGCATTGGTATTGTTGGCTTTATTGTTAGCCTCATATGATCACATTGTTATAAGATTAATATTTGAAAAGGACATCCTTGACATTGATAAGGTCATCGTTTCGTTGTTTGTGAAGACATTTAAGCAAAAGGGTAGTGATGCGGTTTCGGAGGAGTTAGAGTGTCTTGACCTCAACTAGCGTTCGCTGTATGGGAGATTTATGGAAAGAGGCTGCAAGTTGGAGAGGAGTAACAGTTGATCTAAGCTTAAAGATATGAAATGTTATCATTGTGGCTAAAAGGACCACATAAACTAGGATTGTTTTAAGAAAAAGCAGGAACAGACGAGTTGTAACTAGCAACAAGAGATGAGGGATCATGACTGCAATGATCTGCATCTATCATTACCTAGCAAGACCTTTTAGTCGTTGACACAGGGAAGACATGGAGTTTTACAAATCTCGAGACAAGTTAGGTTATAAATAATGGATCCTCACTCCATATGACATCGAAAAGTTCCCTCTTCACCTCTTATATACCCAAGGACTAGGGGGTATTGAAGATGAAAAATGATAACTCATCAAAGGTAATTAGCATCTAGGACGCTAGCTTACGGACAAGTAACGGGACAAAACTCATGTTAATGGGCGTATGACATGCATTGGACGTGAAATTGAATTTGATTTCAACTAGCAAGCTTGATTAGGAGGATTTCTACGTAGCGTTTGGTAAAGGTCAGTGAAAGCTCACTAAACATTCCTCAATTGTACAATGGAAAGTAAGCACTCAAATTAGTACTTAATAAAAGCTTTTGTTGCCAATGACAATGCCAAGGTGACCAACGAAAGGTTTAATCAAGGTCCGGAAGGAGGCCAAGGAGTACAAAAAGTAGTAACCCTATAAAAGTGAAGGTACCAAATGGAAGTAGTAGTACTCTGGGTATATTAGTTGAGTGGCAGAGAATGTTGTTCAAGTTTATGAAGGTCGGCACTAGAGTCCCCGTGGAGGAAGAGTTGTCAAAGAATAAGAAATGACGATCATTGAAAAGACAATAGGTCTCTCACAAAGTTGTGAGGAGAAATTTATTGGGTTATAAATTACTTTCTTATGAGTTTTATACACAATAAACGAGCCATTTGATAGTTCACTTGATTTTGGTACAAGAACTCACACAAGCAAAGGATTAAAGTGGCCCGGTATGGGACACATGAATGGTGCTCATGTGTGGGTAGCAAAAGCAAGCGCGGGAATGATTAAAGGTGCCTGAGGGGCAGTTGTATATCGAAGACAAAATTTCTAAGCCTAAGTAGTTCCTAAGTGACGCACGTGCATGAGGTGAGCACCTAATTAGTGCCCAAATGGTGTGCACTTGCACTTGCACAGGTATACAAATCCCTAATGCATTTTTAGGCAAAAGAAGTATCTGAGCACATTCAATACAAGAGGCACTATATGAAGAGAGAAGAAAAGAGAAGGTTTTTCAGTATTTGATTAAAATTCGATTCAAATTTTATATTTTGCTAAATTCGAGTATGTTATTTTAGTATTAGTTTTAGAATATATTACTATTTATTTGCTTATTTTTTAGTGTATTTTTTTTAGTAGTTTGCTAAGTGTGTTGGTGGTAGTTTTCCGACCATTATTCACACGGGTTATTATAAAGGGCTTTTAGAGATGATTATCTTGTAATCTAATATTTTATAGCGGATTTGTTCAAAGATTGTCTTATAATTTTTTTATTGATTTAAAAAGGTTTTTGACGTTAAATATTGTAATACAGCTTGTGTACTTGATTATATTTTTGTTACTTGTTCTTTTACTATGTTCAGTGACTAGTTATTGACAGAGGGATTTGGGGGGTCTGTTTCTATTAAGCCAGTGTTGTGTGTATTTCGAATTTCATTAGATGGTGTTTTTGTATGAAAACTATAATTTGATAGCATCAACGTCAAAGGACTTGTCATCCTGAGTTGAGCAATTTAACGGAAATAATTCAATATAAAGGCAGCTTAGTGTATCAGACTTTTATATTATGAGAAGGGTCAATATATATACAGTCCTATCTTTACAGGTGCTAATAGAAGCCTAAGAGGTGTCAATTGAATGGTATAGATATATGTTGTTTGAGCTACAATTTAGATTAGATGTGAACGGAACTATGTACACATGCATTCTCTGAACTTCATCTTAGACCGGACGACATAAAAGCTTTTGTCTGTTAGCAGAAATTCAAAGCAAAACTTATAATTTGTCAAAGTACTCGTTTTCATATTAAAGAGAGTTGTAACTGAGCATCCTCTGGTTGCTTTTGAATCTTTTGTTTTGCAGATATTTGGGTATAGGATGTCACTTTGGGCAGAGCATCTTGGAACTGTTGAAGACTGCTTTAATCAACCCGAGAGTCTCGAGTGCGTGAGAAGAGTTCGGACACTGAGCGAGATGAACTGGAATCAGTTCACAGCCGAATGGCCGACTGAGATGAGGGGTCACCTCCTCAAATACCCAGTTGACGTCGATCGAAGGGGAAAGGTGAAACCCATTCCAGGATGCGAAACTTTCCCCGACGTTGGTGGTAATATTTGTGGCTCTTTTATTGCAATTCAGGAGAATCTTACCATCTAATGGCTTAGCCGTCCCTGCCTGGCTCGACATCCGCAGTTAGATCATCACTGGACACGAGGGAGGTTGGAGATGGGATGCCAAAAACCCGTATCAACGCTTTGCCAGCACCGGGACCTCTTCCATGTTAGCGTGTAGGACGTAAACGCTTTGCCAGCTCTTTTTAACATGTGTCAAAATATTTTATTATTTTATCTCTTTAACACCGTCATATAAGGCTATGTTGTTATTTTTAGGAAAATGAGTTCAGATTATATACTAAAAAAAATTGGAGTCATGATAATTTAGAAATAAGTAAATACTTTATACTCTTTTTTTTATTATTTGAAGTTTGTTA
>JAODPA010108680.1:8756-19910 GCA_025585075.1 Nepenthes mirabilis
AGAGAAAACAAAAAGGTGAGGAAAAAAAACACAGCAGATAAAATTCAAACAGTAGAAGATTCTCATCGCAAGGTAGTCTCAAACAAGCAGGTCAGATCATTTCTAGGTGTGTCTGTTCCATTTTATTTTTGGGTAACATCTTTTATTTATCTTTAATAGTATTTAATTTTATCTGTGTATGCCATTTTATTTCAAAAAAAAAAAGATTCTTTCACATCCTCTCACTACCTTTACATTTGATACACCCTTATTACAATTAATTCTTACTTTGTCATTTTAATAGATTAGCAATACTAGTTTGCATTATTTGAACCATACAAAATCTCACCAAATAAAAATTAATTGACTCGGATTGTCTCGATTGTTTATTGATCTCAACCTCGTTAGTTGTATTGGTATTGTATGCATTTGCGAAATAGTCAAATTATTTTCCATAATACCGCCAACCTAATCGTGGACTCTTACAAATTTGAAACTCTGAGTCAACAACTAGCCCACATGATCGCCATTAAAACTAACCTGGCCTCCTCTCGTCAATTTGGATCTCGCAAACCGAGTTGCCACTTTAAAAATAAGACCTTACTCATCAGATGTTAACATCTTTGATGCATCCCATAATAGGACTTACCGACGAAGGAAAGATAGTCGAGCACCTCATCGACACGATTACATGCCTTGACATTATGAACAAGAGCGGGATCCAGATGACCACCTCATTAAAAATATCAAACTGAATGTCCCTATTTTTGATAGTTGCTTAGACCCTTGAGTTTTTACTCAATGAGTCCAGGATATGAATCGTTTTTTTGAATGGCATAGCGTGTCAAAAGATAAAAGAGTTCAATTTGCTGGCCTTAAGTTGATCGAAAATACTCAATTATTTTGAAAGAGTGTTGAGGACCTCCTCATTAGGCGTCAGTTAGCCCCTGTTAGGAGTCGGGCTGAAATGAAGTGATGTCTTTAAGAGAAATATTTACCCCGCTCCTACAATATCAATTTACTCGACCAATGGAATGCCCTTCGGCAGGGTAATCGATCCGTAATCGAGTATATGACCCAATTCAATGATTTTAGGATGATATGTCACATCATTGAAGACGAGGCCATGACGTTGAATGGGTTCCGGCAAGGACTATATGAGGATCTTAGGAGAGAATTTGTCCTCCATGGAGTTACGACTGTGGACCATGCGTATAATTTGATCTGAGACTTTGAATTAGTTACCAGGACATCGTATTGTCAATCCACATCATACACTCCTGCCACCAATTCTAAATTTGTCTTAGGAGCCCCTTCTTCCACCGTTGCCCCTGCAAGGGAAGCCTAAGGAAAGGATGCCGAAGCCCCAAACAGAAATTTTCAATTACAGTGCTTCAACTGTAAAGGTTTTGAGCATATTTCTTCAAAATGTCCAAGTAACGCCTTATTAATTGATAGACAAAATGAAATAAACAAAGAATCCCTTGAAAAACAAATATATGAACCCAAGTTAGAGAAGTTTGATAACTTAGATGGTAACGACAATGACACATTTTTGGGACACCCTAAGACTAACTCTTCTAGTCTAGACTCTCGATCATCCATCCCTGATAAGCCATTTCTAAGCGTTATATGATACATCTTGACACAATCCAAAGAGGCTGATGGATTAGCATGACATTAGCATTGTCACGCTATCTTTTACACTTACATTAAAGTGAACGAGAAGGCCTGCAAGATTATCAAAAATAACGGTAGTTGCATCAATGCGGTCTCTGTTAATACTATTTCTTATTTAGGATTAAAAGGGGTCCCACACCCTAATCCATACGTCTTTTGGATTGATAAATTTTCTAGATCCATTAAACAACGTTTTCTTGTACCCAAATATAAAGATCACATTTAGTGTGATGTTATACCAATGGACGTGGGTCATGTTATTATCGGGCACCATTGGCTATATGACTTGGATATAGCAATTAAAGGTCATTCTAATTCCTATTATTTTGTTCAAAAAGGCAAGAAAATTCACATCCATCCTTTAGCCTCAAAATCGATGACTCTCAATAGAAAAAAGGCTGTCGTAGAGACAAAATGATTACATATCATTAGTCTCACAGCATTTAAACGTGTGGCTATCATCGAGTCTATTGTGTTTACTAATGTGTATAATACACATGTTGCATTTCATATTGGTTTTTATGTTATGGTTTGGATCAAACAAAAGCGATGTCCATATGGGCTCATTTCTACATTGCAAACTTATAGTGCTAGTCCATTTAAGATTTTATAGCAGATTGGGTCAACTGCATATATTATTAATATTCTATTTCCTTTTGATTTTTATACTACTTTCTATGGTACATATTTCCTCGCTTCTAAAAGTAGTTTTAATCCACCGATTGATCCCTTTGACGTGCCTCTAGATGTACCATACATTGCATGTCCACCCATTCCTACACAACTCTTCGCCCTCCGAACACAAAACAATAAAATTAATACTATTCTAGATTAGCAGCTTATGTCTCCCAGGAAGAGAGCGGTTCATCACTTCCTTGTCAGACGGATTTGCCGGACAGAGTCCAAGACTGCTTGGATTGCTCGCAAGACATGTCACCAGTTTGACCCAAATATATTGCAACTCTATCAGAATCCGCAAGATTGCACATCTCCAGGCCCAAGTCCCGTTCTTTCCGATGACATTGGCAGCTCAGTCCAATTTCGGCTCCCCTCCCATGTGTCTATCAACGTTGGCGGCCACTTGCACCGCTACTCGGCCTGCAGTTAGGAAGTTCACTACAGAAGTTTTAGCTCAATCAGGTCGAGTTCCAACCACTGGGGAAGAATTGATGCGGACATCTAAACTATACCAAATTAAAAGAGATTTATTTTGATTCCCTTTGATTTTATTTTATTTGGAAGATTATAATTTTATTTGATTTTATTATACTACGATTTTATTTGATTTGCTTTTGTTTGATTGAGATTTTCTTTTCTTTTAAGAATTTAAGTCATATTTAGTTATGAACTTATATTTCTTTCCAACTTAGTCTAGTATTCGGATTCTCTATATAAGAACCCTACTTCTATTGTGTGAGAGACGAATGATGAATATTTTGAGAAATTGAATGCAATTAATTAACTGTAACTTCCTTCCCCATCTCTCCCTTGGTTTCTTCTCTTTCTTATCCCTACCCCCTAATATTTGTTCTTATCTCTATCCCTCTGTCTCTCTTCCCTATATTTCTTTCCAACTTAGTCTAGCATTCGGATTCTCTATATAAAAATCCTACTTCTATTGTGTGTGAGACGAATGATGAATGTTTTGAGAAATTGAATGCAATTAATTAATTATAACTTCCTTCCTCTTCTCTCCATTGGTTTCCTTTCTTTCTTGTCTCTACCCTTCTGATATTTATTCTTGTCTCTACCCCTCTGTCTCTCTTCCCTATTTTTCTCCTTGTCTACATCAAATTCGGTATCAGAGTTAATGATTTGAATAAAAATTGATTCAGTGTGATTCTCCCCTCTCTCTTAGTGCCTACTCTCTCCCTCCCGTTTCTCATTCTCCTTTCCCTGGTTCTTCTTCTGTTTTTTCTGCTCCCTTATTCTTCCCCTTCCCTACATCAATTAGCCTTTCCTTCGATAAAGGAAAGGCTTACGGGATACGAGAACGGCAAATTGAGATTGGAGATAGATGATCAGGAACTGATTATAAATTGCTGCGGCTATTGTCGGGGTAGAAAACCTATGTTCTTGCACATCTAGCAGAAGGAAGACATGATCATCTCGTATCATCCGGGCATTTTCGTCACAACAAATCTTCTCACAACTAGAAGAATGGGGAAGATGGCTCAGGGCTTGCCCGAGGAGATTCGGAAGAATAAATCTTCTCAATATGCCTCCTAGATGCTTTGAAGCGGAATTTGCAGGACTTAGTGACCTTGTCTACATGAGAATCATCAATAGCAACAACGGTAACCAGAGAACCACTGCGATGAACACAGGAGTCGCACCTGCCCACAACCCCGGCAGCTGTATTTGAGGCAAAAACCTCTAAACTTCACTCCACATTCATCACAAATTCCATAACCGTTTTCAGCCATCTCAGTTGCAGAAAGAAATGAGTAGTCAATAACTCTAGTCTGGAACAAAATACATGAGCTTCTGAAATTTATCTGTTAGAGAATTATCAGGCCCTCCAATCAAATGTGGGGACCCAACTGAAAGTACTAATAGCAGGGCCTTCCTTATTTGTATAAACAAAAAGGATTTGTGATTGAAAGTGGAGATATTAATCTTAGCTGTCAGTTTCAATCATGATCCAATGGCCAGCATTTATCCAAATCTTGCCTAACACTAATTTCGATCAAAATTGAAACAGCACTTTATCAATCGAAATCTCACACTCTCTCAAGAACACTTCTCTAATTTTCCGAACCCTAACGTCCGAGGCTAAAATCTCACTCTCTCAATCGGAATCTCACATTCTCTTAAGAACATTTCTCTCATTTTCCTAATCCTAATGTCCGCGGATCATGAACATATCTCTCATTTTCAAAATTGAAATATTTTGAAAAGTGAAGGCGTAGGCGCCAAACAATTTCATCTTCTTGGTATTTTCGATGTATGTAAGTTATATTTTCGAATATGTAATATATTAAGTCGATTTTCTAACCCTAAAATGAATCTTCTTTTGAAAACTCATGTTCAACACTCTCTCTCTGAAAATATCATAATTTAATGCTAAGAAAATATAGAGCCATCACAGAAAATGTCATAAAAAATACCTACAAAACAGATTTTGTATACCAAAAAAATTTCACAAAAAATAGATTTTATACACCTAATATATATTCAGTGCCAAATATATAACTCATACACAGAATCTTAAAATTTCAGTGCCAAGTTATTATACCTTGATAGTGGCAAATTGTTCAGTCCCTGCGATGCCCAAGCTTACTGATGCAATTTACATTTCCTAGGATTGTTTACAATTTTCATGTTTTATATATACAAGTTGATCATCAAGCACATGATATTCTTGTAATTGACTACAATCTCATCTGGACATTGTTGTTCACCATAATCTGCACAGCTATGGCATGGATAGGGCCCCAAAACTCTCTATAGATAACCTGCATATTGTGAGGTATCAGTGTTTGATTTTTGCTATACGGATTGTTTGGTTTAGAAGTTCATAATCAGCTACATTATATTTTGTTAAAATTTTTACCTTTTTGATATTAACAGCTTGAATAATCATGAAAAATATGTATATATGATATTATTCAGGAACATTTAAAATGTCATCCAATAGCGGTATTTGAAGGAGTAGTGCTAGTGGTTATCCAATATACTATTGTGGTCACCTAACTAGGCTAAAAACGTTCATGACAAATGACAATACAAGATGGCCGTTTCGGTATTGTCCAACATATAAACCAACCGCTAGTGCGAGCGATTATTAATTCCTCCTTTGGTATGACATGGAATACTATTTTCAATGTGCATTGGCAACCACGACAATAGTCCTTCGGAACGAAATCATCAAATGTCACTCATATTTGGAGGACAAGATTAGTAAACAATTGAAGAAACATCATAGTTTAGATATATATAAAATTTGTATTGTTATGGTTGTATCATTTTACCTTGGCACACTCTATGCAAAAAATGTAAGGTTTGCCCCATGAATTCATTATGGCGTCATCAACACAAGTATTGCATGGAACTTCCATGCAATGCCTTTCACTTTATAGGATAGTGTTGTCCTTCAACGGGGTCGCTGGCATGTTTACACTATGTAGTAGTTGGGTTACAGTATGTTTACACTATGAAGTAGTTGGGTTACTTGATGATCTGCTAGAAAGAATATTGATTGTGATGACATGAAATATGCAGTGTTTACAAGCTGGTTTGGGGTATAATCTTTCATGCAGGTGAGCAGATATTGACATAGTGGTTTTATGTGAGGCATTCTCTTCACAACTGCATTGGCAATCTGTGATATTTTTTTATGATTTTCTCGTAGCACTCTAACATCTTTAAGTTGTGTATGTTTATACATCTATGCACTTCTGTGCCTATGCTTGCATATCAATGGAAGTTTTCTGCAGTCACAAACAACAATTTCTATATATATATAACAAAAACTGATAGACTAACTGATGGCCTTTTACTCTTTTGAAGCCCAATTTCCCAATCTTCGGAGATAGGTGTAATGTATCAATGGAGGTTTTTGCACGGCAAACAACAATTTGCTTTCTGCATTGAATCTGAACTCTCATCTTGAAAAATACATGTCACACAATGTGCTCAGGTGTTTCTAAAACGGTCTCCATTTACAGCGAGTTGCATGGCTAAATGTTTTTAGAGAGCAAAGCAACAGAAAACTCCATCAACTTCAACAATATTAATAATCACACTATTTTCCCAGAAGGAAGAAAAGCATAATCATGAAGAACTTGTCAAATTTCTCTGTCTGGTCAAATTATTGTGATTACATGCAGCATTACATAATAAGGAAGACTAACAAGAGACTCAGCAACATCAACACTAATTTTCCTCGATTACACCCTTCAGGTTGTTCAGTAACCATCAACTTTTATCAAAATTATTGGAGGCCTAGAATCATTAAGAGAAATTATACATTCTATTTGATGTGTTGAAATTGAAAGGGTCGGACATGCTTTTGTGTTGTCCCTAAAATTAACATGTTAGTTGAAATTTGCAAGTACATTAAACGTAAGTTGACCGACAACATAGCTTGAAAATCAAGTAACACAACAAGTCATACATGTAATAATTACGTGTATGCCATTGGTGGTTGATACGGAACGGGTGTAAATATGGATTGCTGGAAAGTTAGATCAGGTTCAGAACCCTACACACCAAATAGCAAGGGTCATAGATTGCAAGTACAATAGACAATATCAATAACAAGGCAAAGCATCAACACATGCTGAAAAAACCAAGTATGGGGATAATAAACAATCAGCAGTAGCCCAGCAGAAAAAAACTTCATAGTATAGCAGGATGTCATGGTAAGGTGACTTCATGCCCATTATTTTCCTGTGTTTATGTAAATATCATATCTGATCTATTTCTCTTGCGTTTAATCCTTTTTAGAAAACTATTGAGTCATTTCATAGCCCCCTGTCCTTAGCAGTTTTTTTACCTATTTCACGGTTCCATCAGCAATTTGTTCTGAAATTATCAAATTTGGAGGCTCATCAGTGATATTGAAATTTAAAAGATTTTCTACCATCACATGTATTTAGGCTGTATGTTTCTCAATTTTCACCTTACCTTTAGAGTAACTCTGACTACTATACAATTACACATGACTTTTCAAGATATCCTACCTAACCAAGTATTCAAATCCTCGATAGAACTTGTGACATCAAAAGGTTGGTTAAGGCAAAGGCTTTAGCTTTCCTAGTCCATCAAGTTAATATGTACTCGTCAAGTATGGCAGATGGATCATAAATGTTGAAAGCTTTGAAAATATGGGCACATAGAATGCCAGCACATATTCAGGATCTTGGTACAACACAAGTCGCCGACATTATTTACCCACCAGTGGTTCCTGAACCAACTAAAAGATAGTTGGCATGTAAATCATGGCCAGCTATATCATCATAGGTGATTAGGATAATATCAAATTAGGAAGCTTTTGTTTGCATTCATATTCTGCAATCAATTGTTTATATCGCTTCTTCTTCAAAACACGATTGATATGATTGAAAAAATCTTGCACATTCATATCGCATTTAAGATGGGTTTTTACATTGAAATCAAGGCTCTACAACAGCTGTATGTTTGTAATATTTAGTAAGAACGCGTTTTTCATATAGTATATTGTCCATTTACAATAACTTACGTACATCTTGTCTAACCACAATCGTGCATGAACGTCTCCTTAACTCGACACCACTAAAACCCATCCATTTTCAAAATTAGGTTCCGGTTGAAAGTTACCAAATATAAAGGATGTGAACTCAAAAAGTGAGTTTGAACGCTCTCATAAATGTTTGGTAGCATTCTTCAAAATATGTCATGTGCACAAGCCATGCCATGTACTCCACATAACCAATACAATAGCTTTGGCCATAGCAGTATCTTGATTTATAAAAAATCTAATGGGTGTCCAACCATCATGACATCTAAGAAATGCATCAAATAGCCAAAAAAATAACTCAACCATCTCATCATACAATAAGGTTGCCCCAAACATCACAATTTATTAGTGGTGGTTAAACCTAGAAAAGACACCAAATGTCCTCAAGCCTTTATTTGCATCATTCGTTATTTCAAATGCTACTACATATACAAAGGTTTGGTAATCTAATATTATCTCTACGTCAACCCAGAACATATTAATAATGTAATTTGTAAAATCCAATTGCATATCGTAAAAAAAGACAGAATTGTGGGATTTCTTTTCTAAAAAGCAAGTATAGCCCTTATATCGCCAAGCAGCATATGTCATTGTCACCTCTATCAAAGGTATGATTTATGATCCTCCACTGTATATCCCACACAATCTTTAACTCTGAACTCCACTACCATAATCTCATATATCTGATTAGGCCTTAAGCTAGCAACCTGCATCATTTCGATTAATTAGCTCCATGCAAAGGACACCTCTCTTTGTGATCTTAACATTCGTTGAGTTTCAGAAGGCTCCAATTTATGGTTATACTCTCCTACGAACTATTTAACAATAAACTTATTGGTCGATCTAACAAGCACTACAACAATTTTTTCTTCACATCCACATCTAGTTTTCCACCTGTGTTTTGTATCTTTCCACGTTCATTTATCTTTTTTTGTTTTTCTTCTTTTGTATAGCTAAATATCTTTTATATCTCAACAGCATCAATTTTAGATTTTCTAAAATTATATTTATTCACCCCAAAGCCCGTTTTTTCACCATATTGCTTCTAAAATTTCAATGTTGTATACATAGTGTCAAATATTATGTCTATTGAAGACATATAATTATCTATACTAAGATTCTACAAAACTCAAAGATAAACAACAGGAACAATGTATTAAAGCAGATATAGAGATCTGATAACTATAAAATAAGAACAACAAAATATGCAGAATTATTAGTCACAACTACTCACATGAACACCATATTAAACACAAGCCCTTATACAATAATCTCAGAAGCAAATACAGAGCTATCAAAATAATCTGATGTGCAGTAATAGACAAAATAATACATTCAGCTAAAACATTACCACCTCATATTTCTTAATAAAAAATTGCCTCATTAGACAAAATAATTACCACATCTGAAAATATTAAGAAACAATTTTCCATTGTTGTTTTACATATTTGAGTTATAATCTAAAAATAATCTGATAATAAATATTGTGTATTTGCTAAACACAGCAAATGGAATAAGGATAGATTGACTTTGCACTTTGAAGTGTTCGCACGTCAAATACAACAACAACTGTTGTTTTGTACATCAAACACAAAATATGAAGAAGAAGTTCGTGAGCTATCAAAAATCACATTTTACAGCAAACTATCAAACAAAACATCTGAAAATTTGTCCTGTACGTCTACATTAATATCCAATATTTTACAATAAACTATCAAAAACCAAAATGTATGATATCTACAATCTCCAAATTACTCTCTATAGTTCGATATTTTGCACCAATCGACTTAACACATGGAAAATTCGAAAGAATATCATTTCAAAAGAAGATATTCAAAAATCATTTACTCTCTGCAATTCGAAATAAGATCATTCTCTATCTACAGTTCGGCATGAAATATCAAAAGAAGATCATTTTAGGGTTAGAAAATCGAATTAACACATCACATATTCGGAAATACAACTTAAATACCTTAAGAATACCAAGAAGATGAAATCGTTCAACGCCTACATCTCTGTTTTTCGAAATATTTCGATTTTGAAAATGAGAGATATTTTTGTGAGCATCAGACATTAGAGTTAGGAAAATCAGAGAGATGTTCTCGAGAGAGTGTGAGATTTTGATCGAGAGAGTGAGAATTTAACCTCAAGACAGTGGGATTTCAATAATAAGAGAAGTGTTTTAGAGTGAGATTTCGATCGACAGAGTAATGTTTCGGTTTTTATTGAAATTAGGTTTGGGCAAGATTTGGATAAATCCAAGTTGTTACATCATGATCGAAACCGTCGATTAAAATTAATTAATTTCTCTCCCTTCAATCTCAGCCGCCGATTTTTAACGATTGAATTTTTTTTTATTAAAATACCTCTATTAAAAAAATCAAATATTCAATTAAGAACGGACAACTGACCAAACGGAGGGCACATCAACGGATGCCATTGGATTTCATCCAACAGCCCCCGTTATTATTATTTAAAAAAATAAAATATTTTAAAAAATATAGATGCACTTTCAGCCATTAAATAAAAAATGCATTTGACAAATACGAATAAAATCTAAAAAAAGAGGTTTTTTTTTTTAGAAAAGAGGGAAGCACATACAACCGTTGGATGTAAAATTCATCCAATTTTAAAAAAAGAAACCCTCGTCCCCATTTGTTCCTTCAGGGCACCCCTCTCTCTCTCTCTTCTGAAGCTTCCTCTTCTCTCCTTCGTCTTAAGGTTTATTTCATCCGCAGTCCATAATCTCTTTCTTCATTTTCTCTCCTTCATTTTAACAACGGGTACACATTAGAGGGGAGGCATCATATGATCCTCTGGACGAAATGAATGAGGCAGCGACTCCCTTATACGGCGGCGAACCCTTTCTCTTTTTCATTTTGATGATTGGCGTACAGTCTGCCAAGTCGAGGAAAAGTGATAGAGAGAGACGAAGCAATGGAGAACGGCGCACAGCCGGCCAAGTCGAGGAGAAGCGGCAAAGAGGGACAAAGCAGTGGAGAACGGTGCACAGCCTTCCTTTTCATCTTCTCTCCATCAATATTTTGTTATTTTGTAATTTTTCACGAAATTAAAATTCTAAAAATTACTATTTAATTTTTTTTTTCATTCCTCGTATGAGCTGTAAAATTTAAATATCTAAGGGCCGTTGGATTTGGGAATGGAGAGTCCGATTCAACTTTGTACAAAAAGCAAGGAAATGTTTAAAATTAATAAAATCTTAAAGTGTGAAGTACTTTTAACTAGTTTGCTGGAAATGAATTCTTGTTACC